>JBAMBE010000576.1:3605000-3692500 GCA_037043585.1 Drosophila mimica
AACATCAACATCAACAACATCAATAAAACAAAGCACACAAAAAGCGATGCATTTGGCTAATAAAGAAAGTTGCATTTTCCAGCACATTTTCTGTTATTGCCAAAATCTAAGCTAAGGCTTAGTAGGCAAATTTCGCAAAAAACATTTTTCACACACAAATATTTAATGCAATTTTGTTTAGCACTCAGTAATATACGCTCTCTATTTCGCTCTCTCTTTTCTAGTTACACTCAGAAAAAATATATGTAAGGATTGTCGTACTTAAATCAAGACTTGGTACTTATTTTCTTATATTAATCATGTTATAATCTATGACTGAGACTAAATCAATTTGAATTATGAATTAATCTTTCAAAATGTACAACTTTATTTTTGTTTTTCTCTCTGTGTATACATATTTACCACATTTTGCCTATAGCAATTTGTTTTATGTGAATTTTGGATTTTTTGCCTTTGGGCTTGTGGCAACACTGTCGGGTGGAACCAGTCGAAACTGAACGGAACGGGGCAAACATGAAACACGGAATGCTGAAAATGGAACATTCATAACTCTCGCTTCAGCTCTTGTTTTATTTATGACCTCAAGCGAAAATTGGATGCATGCAGCGACACCCAAAAATTAACAACCAACCAAACGCAACCTAACCTGCCCCACTGAATGACAGACGGAGTGACTGACTGACTGACTGAGTGACTGACTGAATGGGTGACTGAAATCCCGCTTGTTAGCCAGGGGCAATGGCACAAGTTTGCCAAGCCGGCAAATATTTGCCAGTCAAGAGTTGACAAGATGGGCGATTTGCTTAGGATTGGGACTGCGGTTGGGATCGGGATTGGGTGCAAACGGCGGCTGCTTCCATTGTTGTTGATGATGATTTTTAGTGTCAGCATAAATGTCATTCCCTTCCTTCCCAGCGCTTTCCCCTCCCCTTTCCGGCTGTATGTGTGTGCGTCGTCTCCTCTCAAAATCTATGCAACTGTGTCAACTTAACCCATTGTCTGGCCATTGCCAGACTCGACTCATGGCCCAGTTCCCTCCTCCTTCCCATCCCACAGAGACGAGACGAGATAAGACGAAACGAGAGATGCCAAGTGCAAGTGGGCACTGAATTTTTGGCGAGGGTTGCTCAATCGCATAAGTGTCTACTCAAATGTACCTAGTATTATGTTTAGAAAACTTTGCGAACAATTAGTAACAATAAGTTATTTATTGTTACTGACAATAAAACATTTATTAAATATTAAAATTAAATTGTGTAACAATCTAATTCAGGTTTCTGTTGCTTCCAAGTACGCAAATCCAGCACAACCCCTTTGCAAAAGGTGCAAGTGTAGGGTGTCTATCGGGTGTATAGTGTAGGGTGCAAGGGGTTGCGGTACCATAGGCTTGAAATCACAGAAGTTGTAACAGCGGAGCGCCTTTTAATTGGAACTGCAAAGAAAGCGAGTATTATGATTATTTAATGAGAATTTCACATTTGCGTTCCTCAGAGAAACTTACCTCCTTCTTTTTTGTTTTCAGCTTTCCAGTATTTAAAGTAGCGGCAGATAATCCCTAATCACTGACGCAGATCTCTAGTAATGTAATTGTGTTGAAATGATGAATACCCAATGATTTAATAGTCTATTAGTATAAGCAATAGAATATAATCCCATATATGTATTACTTGTGTGTCGTAATTCGTCTTCACATTTGGCTAATTGGCGAAAGTACTGCAAAAAAAGAGTATTATAATTAATTAATGGATTTTAGATTAGCGAAATTCAGTTTAACTTGATTTTTTTTCCTTTTTTACCTGTTTTTAACTCGATTTTTGTTCTCTGAAAATTGTTCAAGTTCAAGCCTTTCAAAAGAATTTATTTTATATTCCACATTTTTGTTTTCCGAAAAATATATAAATTTTTTTTTCTTCCAAAACTTTTATAAACAGACAATTTTGTTTTTCACTTTTAAAATTTTGTTTAGATGTTGCTCGTACGAGAGCTGCCTGACGAATGAATTTAATATATTTCTCAACTGGGCTCCAAACATTTGCTGAGCTTCAAGGCTAACTAGATGGGAATAAGCATTTTGTAAAACACCTGAGAGATGGTGAAAAGTCTATCGACTGGAAATGACTCAGGCCCAAAGCACATTGTTGTTGCATGCGCAACAAGCAACAACAGTTATAGCAGCCTAAGCTGCTCGCGCTGAGAGAGAGAGAGAGAGAGAGAGAAAGAAATGGATTCATTTGCGCCTGTGGTGAATTAAGTGCAGTTCTGCATTTGCGTTCTATTGAAATCTATCAAGAATTTCACCATTTCCAACTGAATTTTTAAAGTCAACTTCCATCTTATTATTATTAACAAATGCATAGCATCGATGTTTGAGATAAGTTTTTAAACATCGATATATCGATGCTTTTTGCAGCGGACGATAATATTGACTGAAGCACATTTTGTAGATGGCTTTTAAAGTTACTATTCTTATTACAGCGACCATGGCGCATTTCGAACTCACCACAGAGTGGTTTTCAGAGAGGGGGAGTGCGAGTGAGAGATTGCTAGGCTTTTGTGCGCCCAGCATAATGAGGAAAACCCACTCAAAAGAAGCATTTTAAGGCGTTCCATGCACGTGAAAATTGGTGGAGAGGGTAAAAGTAAAACAGGCCGCAGAAAGAAACTCCGATCCGTAGGTCATATTAATTTCCAATTGCTTGCTCTTATTTATCTATATCTACCACATGTATCACTTATGAGAGGTAAAAACAATTATTCAATTTTTCTGTTACTCTCGACAAGAGCAATTTTAGAATTGATTATCTAACATGCATTATATCAAATCTAATATCAACCATGGGATGCAGGCTCATCCCTTCTTCTTTTTCTTCTTCTTCAATTTGGTGATCACACAGTTGATATTGATCGACTTCGAAATTCAAGCATATACACAATAAGTTATTTATTGTTACTGACAATAGAACATTTATTAAATATTAAGCGTATTTTTCCCACAATTAAATTGAGTAACAATCTAATTCAGGTTTCTGTCGCTTCCAAGTATGCAAATCCAGCACAACCCCTTGGCAAAAGGTGCAAGTGTAGGGTGTCTATCGGGTGTATAGTGTAGGGTGCAAGGGGTTGCGGTACCATAGGCTTGAAATCACAGAAGTTGTAACAGCGGAGCGCCTTTTAATTGAAACTGCAAAGAAAGCGAGTATTATGATTATTTAATGAGAATTTCATATTTGCGTTCCTCAGAGAAACCTACCTCCTTCTTTTTTGTTTTCAGCTTTCCAGTATTTAAAGTAGCGGCAGATAATCCCTAATCACTGACGCAGATCTCTAGTAATGTAATTGTGTTGAAATGATGAATACCCAATGATTTAATAGTCTATTAGTATAAGCAATAGAATATAATCCCATATATGTATTACTTGTGTGTCGTAATTCGTCTTCACATTTGGCTAATTGGCGAAAGTACTGCAAAAAAAGAGTATTATAATTAATTAATGGATTTTAGATTAGCGAAATTCAGTTTAACTTGATTTTTTTCCTTTTTTACCTGTTTTTAACTCGATTTTTGTTCTCTGAAAATTGTTCAAGTTCAAGCCTTTCAAAAGAATTTATTTTATTTTCCACATTTTTGTTTTCCGAAAAATATATAAATTTTTTTTTCTTCCAAAACTTTTATAAACAGACAATTTTGTTTTTCACTTCTAAAATTTTGTTTAGATGTTGCTCGTACGAGAGCTGCCTGACGAATGAATTTAATATATTTCTCAACTGGGCTCCAAGCATTTGCTGAGCTTCAAGGCTAACTAGATGGGAATAAGCATTTTGTAAAACACCTGAGAGATGGTGAAAAGTCTATCGACTGGAAATGACTCAGGCCCAAAGCACATTGTTGTTGCATGCGCAACAAGCAACAACAGTTATAGCAGCTTAAGCTGCTCGCGCTGAGAGAGGAAGAGAGAAAGAAATGGATTCATTTGCGCCTGTGGTGAATTAAGTGCAGTTCTGCATTTGCGTTCTATTGAAATCTATCAAAAATTTCACCATTTCCAACTGAATTTTTAAAGTCAACTTCCATCTTATTATTATTAACAAATGCATAGCATCGATGTTTGAGATAAGTTTTTAAACATCGATATATCGATGCTTTTTGCAGCGGACGATAATATTGACTGAAGCACATTTTGTAGATGGCTTTTAAAGTTACTATTCTTATTACAGCGACCATGGCGCATTTCGAACTCACCACAGAGTGGTTTTCAGAGAGGGGGAGTGCGAGTGAGAGATTGCTAGTGTGACTTCACAGCCGGCTTTTGTGCGCCCAACACAATGAGGGAAACCCACTCAAAACAAACAAATCAAAGCGTCCCATGCACGTGTTCTACGGATGAACCGAGGCTCAGACTTTGCGAGACTCAGCGTCTCAGTCGACGAGACGCGCCGAGCCGAGTTGAGCCGAGCCGAATCGAGCCGAATCAAGTAGAGCCGAATTGAGTTCGAAGGATAGCAGTGTGTGTCTGAGGCTGTTTGTTGAAGCTATATAATTCACCACACAGCCAGCAGTTGGCACAGTCGTCGACCGGCTTTCGTAGTGTTCGCACTTGTCGCCGCGGTTCAAATCGCAACGTTAACCGTATCGCAAACAAATAGCGCAACTTTACGAAATAGTAGCGTAAGCAGAAAAGTAAACCAAAGCTGTTGTCAACACACGTGTGGAGCCAAAGAACAAGCACAAACCGTTAAATATATAAAAATATTTGCTGTTGTTGTTGTTGATGGCAGCCGCGGCTATTGGATTTTTATTTTGAGTCCAAGTCCCAGCTGCTGCCTTGGGATCAAGTCTCCTTCCTGTTTGCCGTTTTTTTTTTTTTTTTTTGTTTTGTTTTCGTTCTTGCTGATGAGTGAAACTGTAACTGAAACCGCGTTTCGCTTTGGTAAATGCGGCAAAGCGTGTTTGTTGCGACAAAAAGGAGTGACAAAGTTATTAATCATTAAAGAACATTTATGTAGTCTGGTCTTGTACACACACACACACACACACATACTTCCGTGCAAAAAGCGGAAATTTAGTTTGCCTTGTGTGTGTGTTTTTTGTTGTTTTTTTTACGGCCTCCTTAAAATTTGTGTCCTGCTTTTGTATTGCTGTTGTTGTTGTTGTTTTTTTTTTTGCTGCTGCTGCGTTCTTTATTCAGCGTGTCAAATATATTTTATGCGTTCTATTTTAAGGCATTTTTTGCTAAATTTGATAACGGCACCTGTCGAAAAAGCTTTCCATCTACAATTGTGTGAGTTCTTTGCGTGTGACGAGTGAATAGTGAGTGAAATGTGAATAAGTGATTTCTGAGCAATATTCGAGTGAATGTTGTTGACTCACTCAATGATCGTGATATTTTCACACTTTTCCAAATTGTGATTCTTTTTCGAGTGAATGCATTCAACATGAATGTGTTGGCAGAATATCAAATGTTCTCTACTTCTTTTCACTTTTCCGAGAAATTAAATATCTTGTAAATTCTCCTTTATTAATTAATCAATAAGATTATCGATCTAACATTTTTAATCAATAATAAAAAATACTCATTAAAAGCCGTTTTGTTCTTTAATTGAGTGTTCTTGATGCAAATCATTACAATTGTATTTTGAGATGAGAATCAAAACTAACTGCAAGCAATTATTATTTATAATTATTTAGATGCTAATTTTAGAAGAAGATTTGATTCGCTGTTTCTCTTTCAATAAATATATTTTTTCTAGTATAGGAATTTAGTTTATATTTCAAATTACAAATTTTGGCATATTCAAATTTTGTGCATAAAGAGTTGAGTTCTCTACTTAAGTGATGACATTCTACTCTATTCACATTTATTCACATTTATTCACATTTATTCACATTTTATATTCACATTGAGTGTGTTCAAGTGTTCAATCATACGGCGACTCGTCATTTTGTTCAGCTCATGAGCTTGAAGCTCATTTGCACACACACACACACACACACACACACACACACACACACACACACACACACACACACACACACCCAAACTCACACACACAAGAAACAGACAAAGACTTGAATACAATTGAAACGGCATACTATATTGTCGTGACAGTTGGACGGATACAATGAGTCCACTCGCTTTGGCATTCACTTCCAGCTCATTGAGTCTGTCAGCCCTTTTCTTGCCACAGCTGTTAATATAAATTCTCAATGTATTTTACGATTCCGACTCCGATTCCGATTTCTGCACTGCACTTCGCAAACGATTTATGAAAATTGAAGTCTTTGTTTTATTATCCTCAGCTTGTCTCTCTCTCTCTCTCTATCTATCTCAGTCTTTTGAATGCCATCGATTCGCTTTCGCCTGCCGCCTTTCAGCTGCTCTGCCCCAGTCTGTCTGCCTGTCCTGCCCCATTGTTGCCGCTCAATATTTTATGCAAAACAGGCCAACATCTTGCCAGCCCGCTGCCTGCCCTGCCTTTTCCCATTTGGCTGGGTTTTTAGTGATTTAGCGTTCAGGTAACTCCTGCTGCCCCCTTGTCCTCTTCCTCCAAGATGCTCATATTCTGTCTCGACCTACTTTGAATCCGTTGTTGGCCATGTTTAGAGTTCATATTGTGCTAATGCTGCTAATATCGACGAGGATTGCTTTTGGCCCTTATATCCCCATGTCGGTATGTGTATGTTTGTGTGGACGCAATACTTTTCGGCTTGCGTGTCCTTATTCCAAGATCCCACCTCCCCGACCCCCTTTTTAACTCGACTTCTCCTCTTCTTAACACAGTGCTCGCTCGATAATTAAACTTCCGCTTGAAACTCAAATGTACTCAAATCATTTACAATTTAATGAATTTCACTTTTCGAATTTTTAATCTTCTTATTTTCAATTTTTTAAACGTTTTAATTATAGAATTAAATAAAGTTGAACAGCAGAATGAATAACACTAAGAATCATTAAGTGATAAAAATAGAAATAAGAATATTCTTCATGAGATTTTAAATATATTCAATTATAGATAAATTATAGATAATGATGAGATAGTCGTAGATATACATATGTATGTATGATATGTATATATTATATCTGCTGATAAAATATATTGAAAAGAAAATCAAAATATTTATTTCTACTTCAAAACCTCAGCGTTCTTTTCAGCGAGTGACCACTGTATCTCGTAGCATGTATGCTGCCCGTCCCTTATCCCTACTCTCTCTCACTATCTCTCTCTCTCTCTCTCTCTCTCTCGCTCTCTTGATAGTTTCAACTCTGCGCTCGGCACACAATTGCCATAATTCAATTTTAGTTTTAATTTCCGCTTTTTGGCATAAATTGCATTTGCATACACACACACATGGCCCATACACACACACACACACACACACACACACACAAAAACAGGCAGACACATACACAATGAGGCACGCTTTAATACATATGTGTGTGTATCCTTGTGTAGAAATCGTTAATCGAATACGCGCAAAAATGTCACCAAACTCGATAACTGCCTCCGCCCCCAATGAGATGAGGATGCGGATGAGATGGATGCGTCGGGGAGATGCCAGTGGACAATGGCTGATGACAGCGATGTTGGTGGGCCTGTGGCTTTTTGCTGGCTCGGATTTGTTGCCGATGGCTGCAGCCGGCTCGTGCCGCGAGGCGCAGCTCTGCTGCAATGGACGCGACTCGTCCTGCGTGGTGCAAAAGGCGCCCGTCAACGCCATCATCGAGGATCTGAGCGATAAGCCGTGCTACTGCGATCACGCCTGCCTCAAGCTCGGCGACTGCTGTGATGACTTCAAGGATCACTGTGGAGGTAAGTACTCAAACACATCCAAACATGCCACATTATCTTTAAATGCTCTTATTTACCTGGAAAATTGGAATATTTCATTTACTAAATTTGACCTCAAAACGGGAATCCAACAAAAGTTTATTAATAAAACTAATTTTAATTGTTTATCCAGAATTTTTGTGGGAGCGGAAAGTTACAAATATTTTCTAATTATTGCAGTCTACTGAAAACTAATTAAAGATGCAGATTTTTTGATGCCAAAATTTATAAGTTATAAAGTTATTGTTTATAAATAGGAACGACTTTCACTTGGATTTTAACGGTAATTCAATATTGTGCTATACCATTATAATGTATATTTTTGGCTAATGATAATATCGACTCCGGTTACTGGGTCCTCAAGAAATATTGAAGTTCGTTTTATATTTATTTATTGCCAACTAAAGTCAATCGACACCAAAAATACAAAAAAATTAAAAATTTGAATTAAATTAAATTTAAAATAAAATTAAAATTATAAATTATGTTAAAAATACTAAAATATTTATAAAATATATAAGATTTTTAAGATTTCTAAGATTTCTGGGGGTAGAAAACAAAATGGTCCAACATTTGTTGCATGAATTGGGGAAAACCCAAACCCAATCAGACCAAAAATAATTAGTAAGAATTAGTTAATGTTCGATAAAGGCTGCTAAATCAATCGGTTTCAATCGGTTTCTGGGATCCGTTTCAGTTGAACACCCTGTTTATAGCAATTATTATTAAAATATTTTGAATCTATATATACTTGTGCTATTGTGACTGATAAATATGTAACTGATATATTTATAACAATGTGTTGCAAGGGGACCATTTGACACGCAACCAAACCGAATCGAACCGAAGCAGACATCAGCTATCAGCTATCAGTGATCCAATTGGAAAGTTAACAATTCAAATTCCCCAATTGGGAACGCATCCAAATGCAAATAAATCAGCTCATTTTTGTGTGGGGAATTCCGAAACAGCTGCCAGATAAATATTTTACTAAATGCCACTTAACAGGGAGAGAAAGCGACAGATAGAGAGGGGGAACACAGAGAGAGGGAGAAGAGAGAGAGAGAGAGAGAGAGAGGAAGGGGTTTAATGCTGCTTTAGTTCATTAACAAAGTCTGCGATATAAACATATACATAGTAAGATACGAGCATAAACTAGCTAAGGAACAGTGCGAAATCCTCAATATGTCTCAGCTCGGCTCGAAGTTTACTTTTGCTCGACATAACTAGACAAGAATGAAATGAAGCTGCCCCTCAACGCCCACCCACCCCTGGCCCACTGTGCCCCTCGTCGCCCTCGTCGTTGGCATGTAACTAGGACTATAAAAAGGCCAACTTAATGGCCACATCCACAACTAAGAGGCAACATTCATGGCTCGTTGGCCTCGCTTCTCCTGCTGCTCGCTCTCGCTACAGCATGTGTGTGTGTGTGAGTGTGTGTGTGTGTGTGTGTGTGTGTGTGTGTGTGAGACTACAATTTGTTCTTTTGCGTTGTCGTATTTTTCTTTTCTTTTTTTTTCGAAAGTACAATAGCTAAAGGGCTTTAATTTTATTACACACAGCAAATAAAGTCAACGAACATGCGGCGGCATCTTCTGCTCTCCCCTCCTCGACTCTCCTCTCTTCTCATCCTGCCAAATTAAATAAGATACAGACACATACACACAGACACATATATATATAGTTGCAGACAGAGACACAAACGAAGACTTGGCCAAAAGTTGAAATTTTTCGTGCCAGCTGCGGCTACAACTTGCCACATGCCTCCAGCAAATGAAAGACAAAATGGAGAGCACAAAAAAAATAATGAAATCAAAAGTTGTAATGACGATTGCGACTCGTAGATATCATGTGGCACGATTCAAGTATTTTTTATTCTCGAATCGCAAAGATTGTCAGCCCATATTAAGATCGGGTTAATCGAATATCAAGGATCTATACATAAAAAATTATAAGAGATAAAAGCAAGCAGATAACTCGATTATAACATTCTTAGAAAATCTTAAAATCCAACTCAAAGTAAGATCCAGAAACGAATACAAAGAATGCATTCTTAAAAATTAAAAGAAAGAAGAGAAAGATTTTTATTCAAGTTTAACCTTTAATGGATTTGAGGAATTGGATTTTTTGTGTACTTGATTCAGGAATATATTCCTGAGATATCTTAGGGAATTGGTAAGCCCCATTCGTAGATTTCGCCAAATACAGGGTAAGCGAATGAAAAAAAAAAAAACTACAAACACTTGCAGCAAGTACAACAGCAGCAGCAAAATCAGCAGCTGAATTCAAAGGAAACCGTCCAACTTTATTTAATTTTGTATTAAATTTGATTTGATTTTTATTGTTGTTGCTCAAAGTGACAGAGAGGGAGAGAGAGGGAGAGAAAGAGATAGAATTTGAGAGAGATAACCGAGTGAGATTTATGATTTCGAGTGGGGGGTGCATCAATTAAACAACCACAGTAAGGCAAACTCTACCACTAACACAAATACATCTTCAATAATAACACACACTCGCACACACACACACACACTCGCACACACACAGCCAGGAGCAACAATGAAACATAAAACGGACAATGACAATCATTTGCCAGCCTCTGCAGCTGTAGCTAAAGGTGCCACCAGCGGAGAGACAGGGGCGTTTCAATCGCACGAAGGGGTAGGGCCCAAGGGTGGTGGGGGCGGCCAAAGTAAAAAAAAATGCTCAGCAACTTTAAACACATATCTTAAATCAATGCCAGCTTTCATTAAAAAGTTTACCACCTGCTTTTGATGTCTTCACTGAAGCGCTTCTTTTGCACTCTCGGCAGTTTCGTTCTGTTATTTTTCAATTTTGTATTTGTACTTCGATAACTACCAATTAAGTTGACAAATATATCGTCCCATAAACATAACAAACATGTCAAACTAACAAAAGAGGCAGACAGCGAACGGTCGAGAGGGCGGTGGCAAGAGTCGAGCTAGAGGGGATGGGCAGATGGACGAGCTGACTGACAGGCAGGCAAGCAGACAGACAGAGGCAGAGGCAGAGAGACAGACATCCAGGCAGGCTGGTAGTGAGGCAGTCAGAAGGAAATGCGTATAAAGCGATAAATGTCAAGTTACAAACGGAGAAGACGACAGCAAGGAGCGAGCAGAACAAATGAGGGGGGTTGAGCACTGGGGAGCTGGTAAAGTTGTTGTAGATCGAGACCAGTGTTGACCAGTGTCGACAAGCAAAACACGATGCATCGTTTTTGGTAAATACATCTCGGTTGGGGTCTTAACTGGGATAAGTAGGCGCAGATGCCGTATTTGCGTGTGTGTGAATCGGCTCAATCAATCAAAGTCGTTTTTGTTGTATAAGCAAAACATATCGATAACGATAACACTCCTGAAATTGGCCATTGATGCAGCAAATGCGTCAGCTGAACTTAAATTTGTGAATCAATTGAATCAATTGGAGCATAGTTCAATCAAACACACTCGCATACCTAAGAGAGGGATAGAGAGAGAGAGAGAGTTAGAGAGAGATAGAGACAGAGATAAAAGGGGAGGGGGAGGTGTGGAGCAGCAAGCAACAAATGGTCCATCCAAACTGGTCGCTCATCAAACAATCATAATTGAAGCTAATTAGTTGCTTCGGAAGGGAGCCTTCACCAAAAATATAAAAATTAAATAAACTGAAAGGCTGGTTGCTACCGATAGCGTTGGTTGTTGGGTGTGTGGCATGGTGCAAAGTGAGCAATGGACAGTTTTCGGTGTTTTGTATTTTACGCATAATTAATGGCAAACACTTAAATTCGTATTTTGTTACGTGTCTATCATATCGTTGACCCTTTTATTCTTCATGTTGTAGCCTCTCTAAATAAAATAACAAAAAGCTAGCTAGAATGTTATAGTCGAGAGAGCTCGACTAGGTGATACTCTTTTAAATACATGGTTGGTCTGCTGAATTTTGTTTGTTTTATATAAAAATACAATTTTAATTTGTGTTGCTTGTGTTGTTTCATCAATAATATGTCAGAGAATATTATATATTTACATCAGTTAAAAGGCTGTATTTTTATAGTTGTGTCTTTTACTTCCACTGAAAATAGATTTCATTTGAAATGAGATCGACTTGTTCATACAGACAGTCAGACAGACATGCCTGGCTCGACTCGCCTTTTGATGCTGTCTATTACATACTTTTGCACAGCTTCATTATAATTTTATTCAATTTTTAATGATCTATATGGAAGTTGCATGTTACCAGCGTGTTTTCGTGCGTTTCTCTTTTCCCTAACATCAATCGGCACATTTTCTAATTTCACTACAACTATTTTTATTAAACTTCACATTTCACTTAAATGATTTACAACTAAAACACTTTTTTTTTGTAAAATGTGTAGGGTATACGAATGGAGCGGTTAACCCAAAAAATAGCGAGTGCCGTATCGAATGACCGAAAAGAAACTCAGCACCCCAGCCACCTCTTGACCCCTTGACCCTTTCACTCTGATTCAAATTGCTTGCGACAACTTATAGGAAAGGCCAAGCACACAGACAGCCAGACCCGGAGCGAGCCTTCATTCTCAACTGCTTACCTCCTCCTCAACTCGTTCTCAGTTCAGCTCGTCCATTCATCCAGCCACCCGTTCATTCATCCATCCGTCCATTCATCCCTTCGACCCAACGAAAGTCGGTTGAAAGAGTGCTGTGAGTAGGTAAATGAAACACATTTGCGTCAAGACTTATCAAATCAAATAAATCAGTTGAGAAATAGAAAAGAAAACAGCTTGGAATGCTGCCCCACCAAATAGTGCTCTACCCAAAGATACTCTGTGCACATAGTTGATCCAGCTCTTGTAATAATTACCCTATAGATTAATAGCTGTAGAATAGTTAGATCTTGTGTGTATTTCAGTCAAGTTTATGTCTTCTGCAATGTACAAGTGGATCATGACGACCCGATTATCAACCTTTTGCGGGGTATACGAAAAGGGTTTAGGCAACGCTTTTGGGCTCGGACCGGGGTCAAAGTCAATTCTTTGCAGCAGCATCGCCTAATGAGCACTGATTTCAACTTGACACACTCAATTTGCATGGGGATAGGAAGGGTTAGGTTGGGATGGGATGGGCTGGGCTGGTAACGGAAGCGGAAGTGGAAGTGGAAGTGGGAGGGGAGTCAGACAGAAAACTGTAGACTGGATAGACACCCAATGCCGGATGCCCTTCACTTGGCTGAAACTTTCTGACGCTAAGAGATTTGTGATTTGAATTTGCAATCGCTCAGAGTTATGACCAACAACGCCAACAACAACAACAACAACAACAAGAAAACTATGCAGGGATTCTCAGTTGCTGGCAACTTGAAGTAAGTCCTTGAGCCGAGGCCCAAAAGCAAACAAGCGGCATTTAAAATGGGATTAAGGGATAAACAATAATTATTATCAAAATCGCCAACACTCAATTAGGCGAATTGTCCTATTGTTTTCATCACTAAATATATATATATGTGTGTGTGTGTGTTGTGTGTGTGTGTGTGTGTGTGTGTGTGTGTGTTGTGTGTGTTTGCTAGTGACTGCCGCTTGTCTGCACTCAATGATAATAATAATATTGTAATTATAATGAAAACGTTTATCAATGCTCGACACGCCTAAAACACACACACACACACATCTTTGTGTGTGTGTGTGTGTGTGTGTGTGTGCGTGTCTGCCAGATACTGATGAACAATGATGAACGATGGGGGCGTGGCCGCATTTGTGCGATGGGGATGTTGAGGCTAGCCTAATACTTGTCTAAGACTTTGCGGCTTGAAACTTTTAGCACTGTATTAATTTCATTTAGCACATTAAACGCATTTATTAATCCACCATCCTCCGACCATCAATTTGCTCATGGGCCACACCCACCCACCCATCCATCCGCCCACGGTGCTAAGGCCCAGCCCATGGGCGGGGCCAGTTTGTCAAATCAAGTTTCTATTAACCCAAGTAATTGCTCCACTCAATGCCAGATATGATATGGCTGCGGCTGGGGAGAGGGGGTTTGGCGCTCAGCTGTGTTCCCCGAGGACCTCATCGAATTGTTGAAATGCATGTAATTGAATTCAAATGATGTTGACTAAATTGAAGAACATTTAAATATAGAAACTAGACTTTAGCTGAGGCTTAACCAGCCAAGTTGTTCATGTTGAATTTTGGATTCAAAATAAATGCCACATCTGCTCCAATAACTTAACTCACAACTGTTAAACTGTTGTAGTGCAATAAGCTTCTTCTGTCCAGCCAAGTTAACACTATCGAATCAATCAATCTGTTACCACCATCCTTCCACATTTAAGTATATTCACTTAATATCACTTCCATTGGGTGGCATGCAAAAGCGATTTATGTTCACACTGAAATTTACCCCTAATAAATTATAATGTCATCCTTCTGGCAACCATATAAATGACAATAAAAAACACACGTACATAAAAAAATATGGCAAGTGTTGCTTACTCTTCTGCTAAGCTATTCTTAATACATATTCCCTATTCTTCAGCCACAGTCGTTAACATCACAAAGTTGTTTGTGGGGGGGTTTTACAATGTCGCTTCACTAGTCGAGCCATGTTCTTAATGGAATTTGAAATATATCCGTATCAGTGCATAATGCCGAAATCGGCTGATTCGGGCAATTGTATTATTTTATGTCCACATGAACAATTAGTCAAAAGACAAGTTATTTTTATGATTGAAATATTCTAAATCAGCATTAAAAATTAAGTAGATCCAGCGATGTTCATCTGTTCATTCATCCATTCTAACTTATCGATATTTATCGATAGATTACACAATTTTGCCTGATAGACATTAAATGTTACTTCGTGAAATGCTTTCCTCAAATAGAGAAAACTTGTTTTACATTAACTCAGCGAGTGCAAATTTTCTCAAACACAAACAAATAGTTTAATAACTTTTTATGAGTTTTATTTGCATAGAATAGAGCTGATCACAATATGTTTTTGCTGTTGTTGTTGTTGTTGCTGTTGTTGTCGAAAGGACATCTTTTGGAATGCGAAATGGCTTTTAAGCTTTGCTCGTTTACAATGTTTGTGCTTTTGGTTTTGCTTTTGTTTTTCGACTCTGTTTCCGTTTCCGAGTTGCATTCTAGCACATATTTGCTTTTTGGTTACGCCTTGCTGATGATGATGATGATGATGATGATGATGATGATGATGGTATCCTTCCTCCCCCCTCCCTCCCCCATTATCCCTTACATTCCACTCCATTCTGTCTGCGCTTCTTGTACACCATTTGTGACTGTGTCAATGTTGATTTTTGCTACTTGCCCGTCGCAGATGTTGTTGTTGTTGCTGTTGTTGTGGCTGTTGTTGTGGCTGTTGTTGCTGTTGTTGTTGTTTTTGTTGTCAAACTGAATTTAACAAAAAATCAACGTAAATGTAAATTGAAACCCGTGTGCGAGCCGTGAGTCAACGTTTGGCAGACGGCGGCAACAGCAACCACTCCCTCTGCCCCACCCAACTTACTGACTGCTCCACATGTGCATGCCACGGCTGACGTACCCACTTAAGACCCGCTACAGCAGCAGTACCTGAAGCAGCAGCAGCAGGTGGACCCTCTGACCTGAACTTTGAC
Source organism: Drosophila mimica (assembly GCA_037043585.1). Classification (NCBI taxonomy): domain Eukaryota; kingdom Metazoa; phylum Arthropoda; class Insecta; order Diptera; family Drosophilidae; genus Drosophila; species Drosophila mimica. The sequence goes on from JBAMBE010000576.1 coordinate 3,620,439, forward strand.
ACACACCCCTCTCTCTCTCTCTCCCTCTCTCTGTTTCGTCACCTGCACGTGTGTGTTAAAAAGCAATTTCTTCACATGGCGTTGTTGTTGTTGTTTTTGCTGTTGTGGCAGGTGCATTATTGCCTGGCTGCTGCAACAACTGCTGACATTTGTGCCGCCATCAGCCATCAGCAGTCAGCAGTTTGTTCTCAATGCCTCCTGCACAGCAAGTACAATTATTTTAAACAAGAAGAGCACATTGATTATACACCGTACATATTTATATACCCTACATAAATATGTATATATACATTCTTGATCAGTGTGGTGTCTATATAGATATACTCGACTATTTAGTGATGGCATTTGCTTAATTACTAACGGAATAGTTTTTGTCAAAAGTTGAGTTATTGTTTGATTTGTTCATTTAAATAGAAATATCAATCGAAATTATCAATAATACATTATATATCTTTTTATATATAACTGATATCGTTAATTGATATTATTAAAATTTATATATCATATTTTCGATGTTATGATTATTAATCGAAACATCGTTAACTGGTTCTCAAAGTGTTGTATTGTAATGGCAGTACCTTAAGGTACTAGGTACTTACCGAAAGATACCAATGTGAAACCGACTACCAACAATTTTTCGAATATTATCGGATCGAATATTATTCTTTATCGAATCATTAACAATTCTCACTTAGGTTCAACAAATGCAATCGATTTGCTTCGACCTCATAAGTCATTTATTTCAAGAAATTGGCAAACAACATTCGAGACAATTTAGCCAATTCTATTTTGTCAGAGTATCTCCTAGTCGAGGTGTTACAAATAGGTAATTTTTACTGGTTTCTTTTTGCTTTTTTGGTCGTGATTTTATTGCTTGTCTCAACTCGGCTTCGTCCCGCTCCTCCTCATCCCAATCACTTGTGTGGCACTCTTATTTTGGCATAATAAATGACGACAAATTAATTAAATCGACAAGTGTCGCGTCGCAGCGAATGCAAAGGAAGCTGCACCTTCTTCTCGGTTGCAACCGGTTATTAACGTTGCATGTGCGTCACGTATACGCAATGTGACATGCAACCGTCAACTGATTGCTGATTGCTGATTTCTGATTAAATGCAATGATTTTCAATACACTGCAACTCTTCTTACTCCCTCTCTCTCTCTCTCTCTCTCTCTCTCTCTCTTTATCTCTGGGATTTCTGTCTCTCTCTCGCTCGTTATTTTAGCTCCTCAATTAAAAAAAAAAAAATAAGCAATTTCAGTTTTATGCATGATAGGAAAATGTGGAAGATTGTTGTTGCTGGTGTGGCAAGTTAATACTCCTAATTGAAGCTTGTTCTTGCTGTTGTTGTTCTTCTTCTTTCTCTTACAATGTTTTCTTGAGATTAAAGCACAAAGTGAATAAAGCATTTTCCTGGGGGGCGTGGCAGCAGGTGGGCAAACCGCAAGCACAAACAACAACACTACAAGTTACTAGAGCGAGATGACCTTGAACTAATACACACACACACACACACACACACACACACACACACACACACAAGCAAAACACACATAAACATAGAATTTCGTGACACGTTGGGTGGCCTGTTTTATAATTTGGTCGCAACTTGTTGTTGTAATTAGTGCATGTAACATTTGCAGGGATATTAATTACTTTGATGCATGTACGCCATTTTGTGTATGTTTGAGTATGTGTGTGTGTGTGTGTGTGTGGGTTTGAGTGTGTATGCGTGTTTACCTAACTTGTTTGACATGCTGGCAACATGCGGCGCCACCGCCAATGCCTCAGCTGACCCACTTCCAGTCGCTCGGCCTGTGCCACCCCCAACCACCCACCACCCCTCGCGCTTTTGGTATCCCTTTCAGCCTCTTCTCATTCTGGGCTTACAAATTTCAATTTTTTTTCTCTTCAACAATTTTGTTGTGCCCACAGTTTTTTTTTTGTTTTTTTTTTTTTTTGTTGTTTGTAGTTGCTTCTTTATTTCTTTTGGAACACCCTGTACAAATGCGAAGCGATTGAAGGGTATTTTAGCACAAATTTAAGTTCATTTAGCTAAGAACAGTTTACTCATTTTTGGCTAATATCTTTGAATATAGAAATACCATATATGACTTATTCAATCAATTTTTGAAATAGGGTATTTTTGTAGACTGACTTCGACAAACTTGACTTGTTAGCTAAAACATTTTCATTAGTTACTCAGTTTCAGGCAGTCATTTGTTATTTTCTCTAGTGACCCTTTTCCTCTTTTTTTTTTTTTTAATTTTTATTTGCGATTTTTGCGACAAGCTGTTGGGTGTTTGCCAAAATGGTCGGTAGGTTAACAACATGTCTTCAATGGCCTGATCCTAATTAGTTAATGGTTCGATGGAATTTGTATTTATTTACTTTTTAGTGTATCTCCGAACTGGGTATAAATAAAACCTTTCAGCAATCGATAGACGAGTTGGATGTGCCCATTAAAATGTGTATTCAATCTTGTCGATATTCATCCATTAATTGAGTTGGAGCCACGCGAAAATGATATGCAGCAAGAGCACTTGTCATAACAAGCGGCATTTCAAATTGAAAATCCACAACAATGGCAGCTGTACTCGAATGCAATTGCAGATGCGACTGTGAGTGCAATGGGGGAAAACATACGGAAAATTGTGTTGCTCAATGGCAATTGGGGCAAACAATATGGCGCTTGAAACGGAAGTGCTACGGCTTATTTACACTGGTTGAACAATTGAGCAAACAAAATGGCCAAAGGGCCGCCCCAATGGGTTGGTGCTGCTGTTATTGCTGCAATCAAAATGGACAGACAACTGAATTATTGAAATACTTACCACAAACGAATGGACGGACAAGCGGACGGACATTATCGTACTTGCAACTGTAGTCAATACTCGCTACTCTGAATAGTTGCTTGTAATTATATAATTACTTGCAACACTCGTTGGTATAAACAGCTACTTGAATTGCCAGTTGTTTATCGTTACTCGCCTCTCATTGATTCTTGTTACTTACACTTCTCTGACTTATCTTTATTACTGGCTACTCGTTAAACATTCTTCCTACTCGTCGTTTCTACTCGATTATCACTACTCCCATCTACTCATTATTTCTCTTCTTTTCTCGCAACTGCCTTCTGTTTCTATTTGTTATCATTTTCTAGTTACTTGTTATTATTTTTAAGTTCTTCTTGCTACTCTTTATTTGTGTGCAGACTTCGCTCATTTTCCCAGAAATAATATCTTCAGCTTTTAACCGATTTATTCGCTACTTATATCCGTTACTACAACTCGCTACTAGTATTCGTCACAAGGAGAAAAGCGCTCGTCACTTGAATATTGCATTTGCAATCGTAGCCTGCTGCTTGCTGCATATCCCTGGGCATTTGTGGCAGGCTCCACTGTGCCTGGCGCATATTTGACTGCACCGCAACAACGACAAAAAAAAAAAAAAACCATTGCAAATGAGTGCATTCGTTCTTCATTTGGCTTTTGTTTGAGCCCAACGATGCGTGGCAACTGTGATAAAAGTATCTCACTCTCTCTCCAGATGCCTGCCAGGCGCTGGCCCCAAGCGTTGATGAACTAAAGTCTCCATAGCTCACAGTGGTTGCGGTTGATTTACCCGAGTTTGTTAGATGTCGAGTTGCAGCGTCCGAAATCAGACAGAAATCATAACATATCTAAAGAAGAGTGGAGTGGAGCAAAGAGTTACGAATATTGTCAGCTTGTCAGAGAATGTATACCTATCATTTGTTGGATGGCTTGACTCTCTCCTCGACGACATCTGTTTGTGTTGGCCACATAAATAATTGAGCCACGGCGTACACGGGCCACGCGCGGTAGCATTGATAACAATCTTAGGACGCAAAACTTGGCCGGGGCCAAGAAAACAAACAATAAAAATTGCGTATACGCCCATATGGTGAGACGTACAAGGCCGCCAGAGCACGAAGCTCAACAGAACCCACGTTGAAGGCCCACAAACCAAAACCGACACGAAAACCAAAAACCAAAACCGAAACTTAAACCAAAGAAAACCTACCGAAGAAACCACATTAATCATTCGCATGTATTGTGCAGCACCAGCTGTGGTATAAAAGCTGCAAATTGTGTAGACTAAGAGTTTGGCATACCCACTAATTGACAGAGTGCCCAGAAGGGGTATGCATATGAACTCTGATATTGCACCATTGCAACAGCCACAAAAGCTGTGTGTGTGTGTGTTTAAATCAAGTTTCCCGAATCTGTAGAGTAAAAGTTATACTTTTCACCTAATTACAGGATATACTCAAGTCGAGCATATTGTTGGTTTTTCTTTGACATATAAACAGAAAAAGATATGCGACATTTAATTAATTGAAATCGTTGAAAACAAGCAAAGATAATGTTTGTTTTACTTGTCGACAAAGTTGAACTAAAAGAAAAGTGACAAAAAAAAAAGAAAAAGCTAAAGGGACTTTTAAGTTGGAGCACTTTACAAATGGGCTACGCTTTAAAGAACTTGACAAAGTGTTGCCAATGTTCACGAAATAATAGATAACAATCGTAACTTTGGAATAGATGAATAGGCTAATTCACAAATGAGATGCACAAAGTCAACTCAATGTTTAATGAAGGCTATAGAAATATTTCGTCCGATGATGACAGGCAATAAATTTGCCAGGTTTTTGGATATGGGGAATTCCCCGAAAACAACTTGCTGTGCAGAACCTAATGACCCACCCGTCGCCACCTCTTTGTCCACATGGGTTAAACACACATAACCCTTGCAGGCGAATGTGTATAAAAAGAACATTTCGAAAATCACCATCTCATTTCTCTAACATTGCCTCTCCTTGACTCTTTAATGGCATGCCCAATGAGTTGCCGAAATCTTAAAACTGTCCGTTGACTGCGCACAATTAACGAGCTTGAAATGAGCAAAGCACAAAAAAAAAATACAAAATACTCCTCTCTCAAAATGCACAGTCAGCAGTCGCAACTTTTAGGCACGGTTAAAAAAATAGAAGGTAAATAAGCAAAAATGCTAGACTCCGTGACATGGTCTATAAGCTGCTAAAGCTTGGACCAATTCCCATTCTCATTTCCATTCCCAACCTGGCTTAACCCTTTCAACAGTTGAACTCAACGAAATGCTTATTAAATTGCAAATGCAGCGAGTCAATTTTAGTCGTCACTTCTTTGTTCAGTTGTAATTTTATCAACAACAAGTTTCAAACGCTCGTTTTCTTGTCACTCGTTACTTTTACTCGTTACTCGTTAATTTAAATTTGTTTTTAATTTGTTACCTTTTACTCACTGAACATGTTCAGCGCATTTTTAACTCTCTCTTCACTCGTCACTCCTCGCTCGTCACTCCTCACTCGTCAGTCCCCACTCGTCACTTCGCACTCATCACTCCTCTCTCGTCACTCCTCACTTCTCCTCACTCACCCTGTCTGTGGCCGTAAGGGAAGCATACATGAAAATTCGATTCAGCTTTCAGCTGGACGCACGCAAAACACACACTCCCCAGCATACATATTTATTGTGTGTTTACTGACAAATTTAGCCAAAAAAAAGAAGAAAGAAAATGCAACACACGAAAACTCGCTTGGGCTTTCACACTCCCTCTCTCTCTCTCTTTCTCTCTCTATCTCTCTCTCGCTCTCTCTCTCGGTCTGTTTCTTTGCTCGTTCGGTTTTTGTAGTCCTCGCTTGACTGCAGATGCAATGGCATTTTTATGCAAAACAACTGTTTGCTGTCAACAGCACAGCGGGCAGTCAAAAATGTAGAAACAGAGAGGAAGCCAGACAGAGGGAGGAAGAGGAAGAGGAAGATGGAGAGAGGGAGAGGATGAGGTAGAAGGGAAAACAGTCAGCAGCGTTCGGCACATTATTTACCATTCTTCTGTTGGTCCTTTAAAGTGGCTTTAAATTTATGGCCAGCACATGATTCAATGAACAGATTGAAATGTCGCCAATGCAACACACAACTGTGACACAACCGTTGAGCAGCTGAGCCCTTAACCTGGCAGAAGCCAAGAAATGTTGTGCAATCTGAACTGTAATCAACAGTTTAATCCATCTATGTTTAATCCATCTATGAAATAAGAACAACTCCAGTCATCCCAAGCAAAAGGTGTAGAGAAATTTCAGTTATTTATCAATTTACTAATATATTCTAAGAATCCATTTAATTTTTGGGTATTTTCCTATATTCCGTTTTATGTGGTTTCTTTGAGCAGCAAGTCTGCAGTTCGAAATACTGTTGGTTGAATGAAACCAAAAATGAATGCTTCACTTGATTCATTAAACCGGCAATTTCTGATCTGTATGTGCTTGACTGGTAGTGAGTAAGTGCAGTCAGCCAAGAATGAATCCATACCTGATAATCTATTGGATTAGGAGATGAGTTCTGTTATTGAGTTTGCAGACAGACAATCAGCCTGAATTATAAATAATTCTCCAATTGTACATTTTGTGAGTTTAATTCAGTTTATTCGTTTGTTTGTCTATCTCTCAATCTCTTGCAACGCATGTGTGTGTGTGTGTGTGTGCGAATACTACTCGTATGCAAATATAATCAGAAGTACACACACACACACACACACAGCCTGTTGGAGCTGTGCTGTCAATTTGCATAATGCTTGTCGCTTAGCTGACTTTATGTTCACAGTTACCAAACGAATGACGAATATTTCGATGCCCTGTAATTCAAAATGATATTAAATAATATATCAAATCTGAGTCATATTTCATATATAAATAAATATTAAAATATGTACAAATTCTTTTGGTTCTTTTTGCCTAATGCGAAATAGTTCAAATTCAATGTTATGGATTCATAAAATAATGTTGAACTGTTCCGAAATTGAATCAATCATGTTGCGGTTCCGGTTTGATACCCTGCTTTAAATGCACTTCAGATGCATGGCATCAACACATTATTATTACTAACGATTATTGGACAATATTTTATCGAAAAACATTCATTTTATAATTTAAGTAAACAATTTCCTTCTTTTTTTGTAATTTGTGTAAATTGAAAACATTTATAAAGATGCTTGTGAATAATATTACTGTAAAGGGTATGTTCTAGTCGAGCAAGAAGCTTGCCTTGAATTTAATTCTTGTTTGTTGTTATTGCTACTGCAATTATTATTATTATTATTGTGATGGTTATTGGTAACTATTCGAATGTGAAACTGATTTTCAATCTGAATATGAATTTCCACTCTCGTTTGCACTTAGCCCCATTGCTGTGGTTATCGTTGCTCATTTTGTTATTCACACACGCACAACTTTGGCATTCACCTCATTAGTCAGAACGAATGCTGAATACTGAAAACATTCAAGGTAAGGAGACGAATGCACAGTGGTTGCTGGTGGGTGGTTGCTGGTGGGTGGTTGCTGGTGGGTGGTTGCTGGTGGGTGGTTGCTGGTGGGTGGGCAGCATAGGTTAGGGCTGCTGCTAAAATTAGCTTATGTGTAAGTCAAATTTTAAATACACACTCTCGCACACACACACACACACACACACACACACTTGGGCACGCAAATGTGCGCTCAGTCAGGCCATTAAAATGAACGAAATACATTAAAGAGCTTATGCCAACAATTAAATTACTTTTAAGAACTGCAAAAAAAGCAAAGCACAAATCCAGCTGAAGCACACTCATACACACACACACACACACACACACACACACACACACAGAGTGGCACACACGCATGATGTGAGCCGCGACACATAAGTTTCCAGAATGCTTATTTTAAATAATGCGCATACGCAGCGTTGTGCGGCAGCAGAGGCAAGCTCAAAGGCAAATTACTCAAGTGTGGGCAGGGCAGCGAAATTAAAGTTAAAAACATTCACACACCAATACACACGCACACGCACACACACACACACACACGCATACACAAACGCACACACACACGCTCAGCTCTAATCAATTTGCTTGGCGGGCATTTTGTGTCTGGAGGCGTTGAAAAGTATGCTACACTTTTTTTGCTTTCGCGGCACGCGTTCCGTTAACAAACAGAACAGCGAGAGTAAGACAGGGATAAAAAGAGAGACAGAGACAGAGAGTGAAGGAGAAAGAGTGCGTGAAAAGAGCAAACGGCAAAACAGCCAACACCTTTTGACATTTATTGTCGCCTCCGCGTCCGCACCGCCCACCGCTCAGCGCCAAACTCTGTGAATTTCTTGCTCAGTTTTAAGCTGATTTTCAGCGTTAATGATAAAAGTTTGCAGCGTTGAGTTTCAGCACAAATGTTAGTGGTTTCCGAAGCTGCTGCTTGTCGTTGCGGTGCGGTGCGGTGCGGTGCGGTGCGGTGTGGTGCGGTGTGGTGCGCTATGGCATGTTGTTGTTTTGTGTTGGTTAAGACAGTGAAACCAATGCGAATACGAGCACATTTCCAGCAGTTACACTCACAGCCACACACAGCCACACACAGCCACACACACCCACACACACACCACCACACACACTCCGTCGGGCATTTTGCTTTTCAATTAATTGTCTACCCACGTCAGTCACATGTCCCATCACGCAATCCAGCTCCGGCTGCTCCCGAGCTGAGCCGTCAGCGATACAACAACGGCCACAACATGAATTATGTTGCACGCCAAAATGTCCAAGGGTGCAAAAGTTCAGCACACTGACAAGATACAATAAATACATTTGTTACACACACACACACACACAGAGAGAGATGTTGTGTCTGCACCAGAGACTGTTTGTCATTTGCCAATAGTTTTAAGTTCGAAAAGTTATCATTTTAAAAACGTAGCAAAAAGTTACAAATTATTTTAAACATCAATTCGTTTAAACAACCAAGCATCAAAGTTTTGGAAAGTGATGGAAAAGTTTTTTTTTTTAAAGCATTGCTTTTAAATTTCTGTCGGCCACAATTGTTAAGTGACAACTGTGTGTGTTTTGTGTGTATTTTGTGGCATGCTTCAGGTGGCTGCCACTGCCTCTCTAATTAACGAACCCAGCTCTGACCTCGGCGATAATACCCTCATTATAAATAAGGAAAATGAGCTTTTCAAGTATCAGAGAAATGGCAAATATATTTATTCCTGATTTGGTGTTAAGTAAAGACTTGGGCGCAAATCGCTTTGAGTACTTTTATTTAAATAATCGCTCCGTTTATGAATGAATTAAGGTCTGGGTAAGTGCTTAAAGCAAAGTGCGAGTCTTGGCTACAGGGTATCTTATAGTCGAGCTGCGTCTTGCTTTTCATTTCAATAATCGCTAGCTTACGATTCCGTTTATGAATGAACTCAACTCTGGGTTAGAGTTCGAGTCCTAGTTTCACTCCGAGTCCGAGTCCAAGTCCAATTTCAATTAGTGCTGCTCCCTTATTCAGCTAATTTGCGAACGGTTGTTCTTAGTCCTAATCCCCTCTCAACTATCTCCCTCTCGCTCTCACTCTCTATCTATCTCTGCTTCTCTTTGGCAAACTTCCTGCCTACAAATAAAATTACCACAATTGCTGCTAGTTGCCCCGAGTTGTTGCTGCCAAGAGAGATAGTTATAAGTATATCGCACATATGCCTGCAGCCAGAATCGAGAATGGTGAATGGAGCCTGCCTCGTCTACTCCCTCTCTGCCCCCCTGCCACACTGCCTCCCCCCGTCCGTTGCCTTTAGTTTGATAGTGCTTCTCATTTGATTTCATTTCGGTTTGGCTTTTGTGGCTTGTGGCCTTCTTCAACGTTGCCTTCCTTCGTTGGCTTTCTATTTTGGCCAGCTTTTTCACACAGCATTTGCGGTGCTGGCAGCCAAAAGGGGCACAGGGGGCAAGCTTGGCTACCGGTGCCAACATGCCGGGCAACATGTGTAAATGTGACAGTTAAATAAACGCCACTAGTTTTTGCATCTGCCTGTGTGTGTGTGTGTGTGCTGTGTGTGTGTGTGTGTGTGTGTGTGTGTGCGTGTGTATGTGTTATAAATTTGCGGTGAAAAGATTAAGTTGTTTGATCGCAAAATCAACAGCTACATAAAACAGATTAAAGTGAAATGTAAGAAATGTGTGTGTTTTTATGCCATAGATACGGAAGGTATCTTAATTTTATTTTCCATCTTGCAACAGATTTCATGGAGACATTAATTATTTATATTATATATAGATAATTAAATATACTAGTTATATTCCTTTTAGTTACAGGTGGGTAATTTGATGTAGATAATCAGAGTGGATATAATCGATCGACAACTAATCCTTATTTGTTTGCCAACATAGTTTTATTATAGTTGGACATCGGACTACTGCATCATCTATATAATATAGCTGCAATAGGAACAATGGAATTATTTATTTTGTTTTTAATTTTTTGCAGATTTCTTCAGGTTCTTCAGGTAGTCTGCAAGGGTACATAATTTTCGGGATGCGATTCTCACTTGTTGTATTTATCACATAAATCGACAGATTGCTAACCTGAACTAAGTCCCTATTTTCCCCTATTTCCCGCATTCGTATCGAACTGGCATCGGGCCACAAAGTTGGCGCTGTTTTAACGACTATTCGCATTGCATTCAGATTGCTTTGTGTGGTGCACAATTAATGGTCGGCTATTGGCTATTGTGGTGCAGCCAGTGTGGTGGTTGTGTTGTTTCATGTTGAGCCTGGAATAGGTAGGTGTTGAGATACGCGTCGAATTTGTAGCTGTTGCAAGCGAATCTATTCAACTCGATTCAAACAAAAACTGCACTACAAATCCGTGTAAATGCAACAAGATATGTGGAGTTCATCAGAGAGAAAGATACTGTATGGTTATATCTGTGTATTATACAATTAATACTATATAATGCATAATATATAATACTTTAAGTTGCCATTAACTCACAATATCAAGTAGGTAGAAAACCAATTTTGGGCAAAAAGTTGACTAACTGAAACCCCCTTAGCCTGTTCAGCAGTTTGACTGCAAGTTTTTTGTCGGTTATCATTATATTTAAATTTACATAATTTCAGAATATACCTTTCTGGGAGGGATAAATATAAAGATAAACATAATCAAAGCGCACGACGAAAATAACAGCCAAAAATGTGGAGAAACTTTCAGATTTGCGTTTGTTTTTTCTGCTCGTTGTTCTTCTTCTTCTTTTTTTCTTCCTCAAATTGCCGCGAAAACTTTGCATCGAATTAAAATAACACCAAACAAAAAAAATTGAAGAAAAATAATGCTATAAAAGAGAGAGAGCTCTACGTGGAGATACCCTGTATCCAACTCTTTACACATATCTTTGTACATGATGTAATTTTATATTATTCCAATACATTTAAACAGATACAAGCTTACAAGTTTTGGCTTTTATTGTCAGTTATCTTTAAAAGTATATATCGAAAGTTATCGATAAGTTGCTCTGCGATAAATTGTATTCCAAATTGGAAGACTTTAGTTCTGATGTTCCCTGAAATGTAAACAGAATGCTGAGCTGCTGATGCTGACCAAGAATATATATTCCTTATGAGGTCGGAGATGCTTCCTTCTGCCCGATACACACCTGTGCACATCTTCATTATATCCTTTTGAGTCGTTTTCAATGAACAACAACTGCCAGAAAGGAGCAAGGAGACAACAATGGTTGTAGCCAAAGTTATAAGACATAAAATAAACAATCATTGCTAAATATGTTTACTATTGTGCATTACGTGGCACACAATGATATTAAGAAAGTCAAAAGTAGGATCAGGAGTAGCGCCACCAGAAACGAATTTTAATTTAAAAAATAAAGATTCACAATCTGAAAAAAAAGTAAGAAGTTAAACAAATTGTTGCCAGTTGCTGCATTCGAGAGGTTTATTTGAGACTTTTACTCTTTATTATTAATTTAAAGTTTTTTTTTAAATTTAAATTTGATTGCATCTCAGCAAGTGTGGCTCGGGGGCAACGTGCAACTCTGTCTGGATTCCATTAAGGTTTGATGCTGTGTTGTTTATTTGCTGAAGATTAAATGAGATATTTTAACCATCAACATTAGTTTATTCATTTTTTTCTCCAATCGTATTGGAACAGATTCTCTTGGGAAATAGCTCCAAGCCAAATTCCTTCAGACTCCAGATATTTGTATATCTTAAGGCAGACTCAGACCTATAATCATCTTTTTGCGAAAGGGAATAAAGCAAACATAAACCTGCTGCGATTCGCATTTCCATCAGAACAAACTAAAATGGAAGAAGAAGCAGAAGAAGAAGAAGCAGAAGAAGAAGAAGAAGGTGAATTTGTTGAGATTTAGCTTACCTTTCAACAGGATGAAACTAGTTTACTGGCATTAAGCAAATTTCTTTTCTTGCCATTTCACTATTTTTCTCCATTTTTTTTCTTTTCTGTGCGAAATTGTTGCCACAAATCTGGCATGGAATGTGGCTGTGTGTGTGTGTGTGTGTGGGTGTGGATGTGTATGAATATGTATTTGTATCGGCGATATTCACGAATATTACGCATACGCAGGGGATTACGGGATTTACTAGCGAATTCAATATGGATTTCAAATTTAATGCCAGCGACCGGAAAATCACATTTGTGGCAGGCAGCACCAGCAGCAGCCACTTCAATTGGCAACTAAGTGTTTAACTGAGTGGTGCAAGGATGGGTGGTGCTGTGGTGCACAGTGGGGCGTATGCGCAACCAACGCGTCCTGCATAATGCACAAAGTTGTCAGCCAATTTGAAGCTTAAGTCCGGCAAAAAAAAAAAACTTTCAACTGAAACGGGCAAACAATTCAAGTAGATAGCAAAGATATAATGATGATCATCCCCATCAACGTGACAGCGGGTGGTGGGATGGAAACGGGGGTGTAAATGAGAAAAAGTATGTGCTGCAGTGAAGCAAGTCTGGTTGCACGACTAGCGGTGGCAACTGTAAACTGTAAACTGTGGCCAAAGAACTTAATCAAAATTTATGATGTCACATGCGGGCGCAGACAAAGCAAGAGCAAGACAAACAGAGAGAGAGAGATAGAGAGAGAGAGATAGAGAGAGAGAAGGGGAGAGAGGTAAGGGGAAACTTAAATGGAATCTGCGCGTATGAAATGGCATAGGGGAAAGACTAGGGATAAACCTGAAATGGGATTTACTTACTTAGTTGCGGGCTGACTTGCAAGGTAAACAAATGTACCATGACAGAGACATATAGACAGACCGACAGACCGACAGACAGAGATGTATTTGCAGAGAGAAAGGAAAACAGAGAGAAAAGTCTGCAGTGTTTTTCCGCTCGATTGACAGTCGCCAGTTTTTCCAAAGAGCAACAAGAAACGAAGGTGTTGCAACCGAGCTGCAGAAACAAAACGCAGCAAAACTGCAAAGCAAGATGAAGGCTATAAATATGGCTATCAAGTTGTTGTTGTTGTTGTTGCTGTTGTTGTTGTTGCTGTTGTTGTTGTTGTTGTTGTTGTTGCTGTTGCTGGTGATGATTTCAAATTGAATTTGTTGGCCATGTTTCTGCCTTAACTGTTTTAACTTTAACATTCTCTGCTGTCATTTTTTGCGCATTTTCAAGTGTTTTTCATTCTTGCTGGTTTCCATATCCATATTTCTATTTCCATTTCTGTTTTCTTTTCATTTTCATTTTCTTTTTTTTTTTGGTTTTTACTTTTGCGTTAGCTTCTTTCCCTTTATGACTCACAAGCTGCGTTATTTATGACATGTTTCTGAGCTGATTTTCTTCTCCTTCGGCTGCCATTTTCGCTGCTGCTTTTCCTTGTGCGGATATGACTTGTTTTACAATGCTTTTCATAGATATATGTACACTTGGTCAGAGTTATAATTTTAACATCATCACTCGAATCTTGCTAACTTGCTGCACAACAGTTATGAGTCCAAAATTATTTTCTGATAACTGAAAACTGTTTCCAAAACGTTAAATGTTTAATTTCTGTTTCTATTCTGAACATCGATAAGTAAAATTACGCTTTAAAGTGTTGTGAACAATATAATTAATAATAAATTAAAAAACTAATTTGTTGTTTATGAAATTGGGAATACATATTCCATATTGGAGTATATTAAGTTGTGCTCTGAAGGGATGTTAAATGGGCAACTCGGCGGCTACCCAATGTGTGTGCAAGGTGGACTCAACATCCTGTAGCGTCTCTGACTCCAGCCCCAGCTCCAACTCCAACTCCAGCTCCGACTTCGACTCTTCCACATCCACATCCACTTCCGCACTCGCATCCGCATCCGCTTTTGTTCGTCTTTAAAATCCCCATTCGTTTTTTTATTCCATTTTTTTTGTTGTTATATTTTTTAAAAATTTTGTTGTTGAAGAAGCTCCAGCAGCCGCAACATTTTTGGTCATAACGCAAAATGTGGCAACGTGTTTTTCATTTTAGTTCTTTTGCAAAAGCCACAACTACAGTTACTATTCCTGCTCCCTCCCCACCCCCGCTCCACGTACGACCAACTCTTTCACAGAGCGCTTGAGAGTGTCATAATCATCACCCCAAAAAGCTAGTGTGTGTGTGTGTGACTGTGTGTGTGTGAGTTGTATGGCATGGAAGGGGCAGGGGGGGGGGGGGGGCAGATGGTGCTGAAGCTATGAGTTGTATTTTATTGTGCAGCTTTTCACTGGCTTTATGATTATGGCGCCCCAGTCTCATTCACATGCTTAGTGAAGTGCAGAGTTTTCCTACCATTTACATCCCCATCCCCATCCCCATTCCCACCCCCACTCCTCTCCACCTCACCACTCCCCCCTCACTCTACGTTCTTCTGTAGCTTGCTACTATTTTGGACATTGCTGCTTGGCTTGCACATGATTTTTTAATGAATTGTTTTGGCGCACCAAAAACATACGCATTAAAGCTACTGAATTGGAAACCTGAATGTTTCCATGATGGCAACAGCAAACTTGTTTTGGAATAGTTAGGAACAGTTGCTACCAGAGGCAGTGATGCTCGTTGTAGTATTTGTATATGACCACCACTACCAACTCTAATATATGTATGTATGTAAATTCAGCTCACTGCGTTCATAACAAGCAATTACGAGTCGCACAAAGTTGCTCAGTTTTATTCACATACTGAATTTTGACTGGCTCTTTAACTTGTTTTAAAACGTGTGCAGTAATTATTGTCCAGCAGCACAAATATGAACATAATACCTTAATACTGCCACAAACTGTCAAATCGCAAATTGATGTCGCAACTATCACAAATTGGAACATAATACGACAATGTACAATGTAAAATGTGTACATGCAACAGAAATTTCTTGTATTTGCTGCAAACAAAAAAATATGGTAAATGGGATTTTATGAATTTTTCCGTGATTCAGAGCACTTTGTTAATGCTGATGAAGAATGTATATCTACAAATGCTGTGCACAACATAATTATACTTTGCACGAAAAAAAAAATACTCTTCTACGTTCGGCATCAAAGTATTGAAACTTGAAAGCAGAAACCAATTAAATTATGGCCGGCAAAATTTGAATTAAATTTCCGAAAAGAAACTGCAGGAAAAGCGTGTCCGAAAAGCACATTTCCACAGCAGAAAAAAAAAGAAAACAGAAATTGCGAATAACGAGGATAACAATTTCACAATTGTAACAAGCAGCATTTCCAAAATTCACAAACGTGTAAAAAACACATGTTCTTCAATAAAAGAGAAGACAACAAAAATAACTGCATGTCAAACAATGTTTAATTTAATCAAGTTTTGCGAGTGCAACAATAAAAAGTGTTCCAATCAGAACAACAAATACAAAATGCAAAAATTAAACCAACGATGTTCGATCCACATAATCCGCTGAGGGAGTCAGCGGTCTATATCTATTTATATATATATATAAAACTATTTAATGTGGAGCTTCTCGACTGTCACTTAAAAGACATCGACTAGCAGTTACCCCTTGAAGAAAGTTGGCCAAAAGCCTGGCTTATTACCAAGAGTCGATGACAGCTGGAGAAGGGAATGATTAGACGATTTGTATATCTGATAATAGGTAATAATAGGAATATTCTTATAAGGAGTTTTCGTTATAAAGTCTAGGAATCTTGGTGTCTCTGCTAATTATGAATTTTCCATGTCTTAGCCGAGAATAGACTTAATGTGAGTTACCCTAATAAAAAGTAAAACTTTGAATAACCTGTAAAGTCTGTTGCATTTTGCTACCATCGAGTGTTGTCCAAGGACGAGTGAGTGCCAAGTGCTAAGCCAGGATATTTATGAAGTGTTGTGATCCTAATAGGGGAAAGGATCGTTCTCAAATCCTTGGAAATAATTCAGATGTTTAATTGTAGAACAGCAAGATATTGATATATCTAGTGTGCAGCATTTGCTCTGACTTATAGATATATATATAAAGTGGGCTATCCTTGATTCTTATAAGCTCTTCTACAAATCCTCCACTTAGTTTGAAATGCGGTTTGTTATGGGAACATTAATGCAATTACCTCACAGTTTGTCTCTCGCTTCTTAAAATTTACTGCCCGTCAACATGTAATTGTTACATAAACATTTATATATATATATATACACACACACACACACACACACACACACACACACACACACAGAGGCACACCCATGCCGACCGAGAGATGAATACAAATGTGCATTAGGCCAATCGTTGTTTAGCTTGGGTCTGTTCCTGTTGGCTCTTTGTGCCGTGCCACTTCTTAGCTACCAGCTCTGGCTGGTCTCTTGTAGTGTTTCATTTCTTTTTTTTATCGATTACACAATGCATGCAGTTTACCATTTATCAGGTGTGTGTGTGTGTGTGTGTGTGTGTGTGTGTGTGTGTGTGTGTGAGACCAACACGTTACCTACCGCAATTTATGCTGTAATCGAAAAAAGGACATAAATGGCAGCGATAAATTGAGGTTAACGCGCCAAAGTCACGAAAAGGCAAAGAGTCGAAATGTGGCCCATGCCAACACACACACACACACACACACACACTCGCACACACACTCGCACACACACCTGGGCTCGTTACAGCCGCTTGCCTCGTACCTTTTTTTACAACTCGTAGAGCTCTCTGTTTAAGTGAAATTATATTAAGTGTGCGGACGCTCGAATTTGCATGCGATATTCATGTTGCCATTTGCCGCCGTCTGCCACTGAGGCTGTGGCAACTTTTTGCTTGCCACAATCCCTTTGCGCCGCTTTTTTTGCCCAGTTTTTTTTTTTTTGTTTTTTTTTTTAGGTTTCATGTTCTGCTAGCTGCCAATGCATTTTCTCCATTTGATTTGCTATTTTGGATTCAAATTGATATTCGACTTTGTGCTTCTTATTTGCATTGATCCATTAGTTTTCCACTCCTGAAATTAAAAAAGTAAGAAAAAAAAAAGAAAATGCTTCTCTATCCATGCATCCTTGCCAGACTCAGTCTGTGTGCCGGATGCGATTGCCTAACATATGAAATAACTTTATATTTACACAGCATATTTGTTCATTTTACATTCCACACACACACACACACTCACACACACACACACACATAGGCATTCACTTGCATTCATTCGCTTAAGCGAGATTCGCAAATCGTTCAATAAATAATCTCCGCCAGGCGCGACAAACAGATGCAAAAGTGTTGCCTACTTTTGAGGGCAGCCAAAAACGACATGAAACCAAATGTTTGTTTGTCTGTCAACTTCAACGATTTTGTGTATTGCTCTTCTGCATGTTTTTGAGCGTGTGTGTGTCGGTGTGTGTTGAGTGTGTTTGCTGTTGTGCGTTGGCGCATTATTGAGTGTGTATTTTGCGGCTTTTGGCCAAAAGGCTCAGCGTATATCAACATTACATAAGAAACATATGGGATTGATGCAGTGGGTATTAGTGGAACAGAGCTCTCACGTTTGATTTTTATCGATTTATCGATACCATAGCAACCCAAAATTGTATCTGACGAGGGCATGGAATCTATCTATTTGTAAGCCGAACTCAACTCATTCATTAGTTGTGTTTTCAACTCAATGCATTATTGCTTTTCAACATTTTACACTGAGATAAATTGCAATTGATAAGTCACGCAATGTGTGCAATTGATATGAGTAATCGACAATAGATTAATCGAACAAATGCTGTCGCTATGTTTGGATTTGAACTATCTATAATTTTGAGGCTTACGGCATTTTGGTTGCTTTGCCCGATTGATTGATTGACCATTGATTGATATGTCGATGTTGAATTATGTTTACCAATGTTGGGAATTCAAATGCAGATTGCACTTAATTAAAGTGTATAATTTAAGTGGTTAGCCTGCTGTTTGTCTGATAAGCCGATTGTTAACCACAGTCGCAGTTAAAGCCATTTGTAACTACTGCTCTATACACACCCACCCACACACACACACACACACACACACACAACCGCAGTTATTTGATGACCCTGCGAATGTCATTTTGGTAATTGTGTTTTCGAATAAAGCAAAGTCCGCTTTGCGCGTTTCCATCGTGTGTTGGACATCGTTGTATGGTAGGAGAAGGGCGGGGGGAGACGGGGAAATCGGCTGATTGCGTCTCAGATTGGGGTTAATATCGAATATTACGCATATGTCCAGCTACATTTTAATACATGTATAAATTCCTAATGAGATTATAATTGATGCTGCTATTACTGTTTACGTGGGCCCACGTTGTTTGCGGCTTGTACACGGGAATCGTGGATATATTTGTTGCACGTTACTTAAGTGCCACATAATTGCTTTGCATGCGCTTGTCGGCCGTCGATTATTCATACGCAACATCAGCTATTTTCGACTTGGCTAATTGTGTTTTCAAATTAATTGATTTATGGTTATGACATTAAATTGATTGGAACTGCGGCAATAGAGCACAAACTTCAACTAGGTCTTTAACTAAAAGCTGTTGCTGTTGCAATAAGTAACCGCTTAGCCGCCTGCCCCTTGCAACTTGCTCGTTTGTTGAGCCAATGAATACGAAATCAAAGCCGCACAAAAATGTTTGTCGGGCCACTAAATTAAAGGTGACCCATTCATAAAGTGGAACGCAGCCGCGCTGTGGAGCGAGCCCAAGAGATGCTAGACGCATCTGTGCCACACACAAAGGGGATAGAATGTGTCGGGGTGAGGGTGGCGGTGGCGGGGGGGTGAGAAAGAGCGATGAGTGTGGCAACAAGCGGACGCATGGATTATGAATTACTAATAGGCAAAACTGCTGAAATTTTCGCACGCCCCAAACGCCTTTAAGCATGACGACCAGCGAGACTCAACGACTCAACGAGACTCCCTCCGCCACTCGCCCCACACCCCCCCGGCAACCATGCAACTTTGTATGTTTGTGTCCTTGCGCGGTTTTTGGGTCGTCATCGTTGGCGCTTTTGTAATTATGCCTCGCATGCTGCGGCTCTGCCTCCAGCTTCCACATTCAGCTCGTATAGCAACAGTCAACACTCGCTCACCTCCCCCCACTCCCCTACGCCCCATGACCCGGTTGCTCAACTGCGTTTTTCTCTCCCTCTCTCTCTCTCTCTCTCTCTCTATCGCGCTTTAAGCTAATTGAAGCTGGCTGATAAAGTGCTTGGCAACCAACTCTCGGCTCAAATGCTTAGCCATGTTTTTCCACATATTACGGTTTTTATTGCATTTGCATTTGGACTGTTGAAAAAAGCGTTGAAAGCTAAGTGAAATTGATTGGATTTAATTTTCATAGATTTCCTATTGAATTTAATTCAAAAAAAAAAAATTGAATTCATGTATTCAATATAAACTTTTGAAGTTCAATATAACTTTTGAGTTGATTCTGGTTGTGAATTGATATAGTTGCAAATATATATGTTATTTATTATATTGAATTCAATTTAATCATAAATTAATCAAATTAATTGGCATAGCTCGATGGATATTTGAGATTTGTTTTGTTTAACTATTACTACGCTTAATTAATAATTTGACAGTCATTATGTTTTCAGCAATTGTTTATATCTGAAATGGATATGGGTAATTAGTTTGCAACACACACACACAAACACACACACACACACACACGTTGAGTGCGCAGATTGCGTTTCCATTGTTCTGGCAATTGGCATTCAAGTCCACCTCAATGTCCAATTGGACATTGAGTTAACCACAAGCCGCCCAATCATTAACCTTAGCATTGGCATTATCCCCATCGTCCATCCATCATTCATCAGCAGTCGCATTCTCAAAGTGCCTTCAGTGTTCATTTTCAATTGAGCTCAGTTCCACTCCACTTGCCCCTCCCCTCCCGCATGTCCTGTCTCCTCCTGTCCGAGATGGATGATAGATGCACATATCTCTATCTCCCTGTGTATTCAATCTGTGTCTGTCTTCAGTTTCCAAACAGACTTTCACTTATATGCCAATTGTATTGTCAACTGAGTTATTCCCCTCCTCTCTGCTCCCCCTCCTTTCTTCTATTATCTTTTGGTTTTTTATTCTGTTGTATTATTTGGTCATCTTGTTACTTTGTTTGTTATCCTTGCAGATGGTATTATAATTTTATCGTAAAGAAATCGATATATTCTGAGGCTATAAAATAGTCAAACCGATTAATTGTTGATGTTGCTCTTCTTGTTGTTGCTGCTGTTGTTGTTGTTGCAAGCAACTCAAATACAAATTGTGCATAATGCAACTTGCGATCGACAAATAGACAAATTTTTACCCAACTTTGACTTTGACTTTGACTCTGATTCTTGTTCATATTCAAATGCCGATTCATCTCCATTTCCATACATATATTCCAGTTGGAGTTGAAGTGGCTTTAATCGCTTCCGCTTCTACTTCTGCTTCTTCTTCTGCTGCTGCTGCTGTTGCTGTTGCATTTGCCCAACTTTTGCAACTTCTCAAAAGTAATTTTCAATGTCCAACGAGCGCCCAATTCCAATTTCGTTTACTCTGCTCCCCCAGTCTGTCTGTCTGTCTGTCTGTCTGCGAGTGTGCTTGTGTGTGTGTGTGTGTGTGTGTGTGTGTGTGGATGGGTGTGTTGCAACTTAAATATTTGTTGAAATGTTTTATCGTACACAACTTTGGTGTTCAAGGTTTGCTTTTAGCTGCCTTGGTCAGCACCTTCTGGGTAGATTTGTGGCAAGGTGCGCCAACAAAATCAATCTTTGACAGCTGCAAACTGTTTCTTCGGGGGGCAGTGGGGAGGGAACATGGCAGAGTTTCCTGACTGCTGGTTGGGTGGGTATCGGGTGGTGGGTGGTGGGTGGTGGGTGGTGCACTTGGACATGATTCCTATCAAGCGCTCTATGACATTTGTGTCTCACACACCCAAAAACACACACACTCTTGCAGACGCGAAGGAAAGTTGACGTTTGTGACTTGTGCAATGGTTTTGCAACACTGGTCCCGCATCGTAGACTCTGCAACCCGGCGGCAATTTGTCTGGTTGTCAAAATGGCAGTTCCAAGTGCTGCCATTTGCTTGCAGCGTCGTCGCGCTCCCCAACAGCCCCCTACGCAATATACAAAAAAAAAATAGGAAAACCCCCCCGAAAAGTTCGTCTTACTTAACATTTTTAAAATGCAATAAATCATTCACAGCTCTTTCACTTACTTAACGAACTTTTGCCACATCAATGCATGGCATGGCTGGAGGGGTTGGGTTGGTGTTGGTGTTGCAAGGAGACGCAGCGTTGAATTGTGGGTCTTGCTTCGGGAATTGGCCAGTCAAAAGTTGGCAAACTTTTCAACTCAACTGTGCGACACGTTGTTTAGCTTATAAGTATTTAGAAAGCTCAATTCAACCAATATTTCACCTCTCCCCCCACCCCACCGCACCCCATCCCACCCCCTTCGACCACCTACCCGATTTTCAGATATCAAAATGATAAACGCAAAGCAAGGAAAATCAGCAAAAAACGTAAAAAAGGAAATGAGAAGCAAATGAAAAGCAAAACAACGGATCGAAAAAGTTGCTATTCATTTTAGTCCGTTTGGTCTCCTTTTCCTATTTTCAACTTGGCCATAAAACATGCCAACGGAAAGCAGAAGCGCTAAGAATGGAGTCGCTACAGTTGTACCTCTTTAAAACGAACTTCTCATTAAACTCGGGCGATAATCATTTATCATAACTGCTGCTGCTGCTCTCTTTTTTCTATACCAACTTTGCTGAGGGAAAGTTTTTCCTTATAGTTTCCCAACTGAAAGAATATTCATAGTTTGACGAATTTTCAGTTTATAGAATAACAGTAGGAGAACTTTTTGCGAGCATAAATCGTTCCTTTTTTATATGGTATATAGTTATATATATGTATATATATATTCCTCAATGCGGAGAAAAATTAAAATTGATCAAATGAAAACCGTTTGAAGTTTATTAAAAAATAGTTTCCTAAGTAAAACTTTGCTTCTGCCTTTTTTGCCTTTTTCTGCAGCAGTTTTACTGTAATCTTATATATTAATATGCACAATGCTTGTATATCGAATGTCGAATATCGAATATCGAATTTGGAGGCAACACATTTTAAATTTATTTCACGCACGTGAACGAACAACCCCCCTTTTTGCCACCTGCCCCCTCCAGCAATTCCCAGCCATCAATTTGGCACCGAGAAAGGAAAGAAAACAAAGTGTTCTTGTTTTAGGATCTGTTGGGTTTATTTTTGCTATTGCTATTGTTGTTGTTGTTGTTGTTGTTGTTCGACTGGATCGAAAGTTATTTTTGAGGATTAGCATAAGTTGGCAACTCGATGTGGGTGTGTTGGTGTAAAAGTGTATGTGCAACATGCAATTAGCCAGTTGATAGAGAGAGAGAAAGAGAAAGAGAGAGCGAGTGTGTGTGTGACAGAGAGGAGAAATTTGTTTTTCAATCTCAGGCGTTAAGCACAGTTAATTATATTTTACTTAGTTACTTACCTGTCAATTATTAATGATGCCAACATGCATGACAAGCGGCACGCCCATTGCCCCAATGCCACGCCCATCGACCACCACAAAAAACAACAACAAGAAGCGGGAAGCGCGCCAGTCATTAGTCAAAGCCAAGCACAACTTGGGGCAGCCTTTGCTGGCAGCCAGGTCAGCAAAATGTTGCAAGCAATACACAAAGGTGGCCGGTTGAGGATGAAGAGGAGACGGGATGGGGAGTGTGGGTTGTGTGTGGAACTAACGACGACTCAATTCTTGGCCGATGATTTAAGGTAAGACAGAGACGTTTACAGCTGGGCGATGCTTCCTTGGAAGGAAGCATTTGTGCTCTTATGATGGTAGCTGCCAGGGTCAGGAGACAATTGCAAAGGCAGCTGGGCAAATATTCCACGACCAGTCAAATAGAAAACAGCAAGCAACCAAATAAAAAAATAAATAAAAAACAAGGCGAAGACCTCAACAAAAAATATAAATAAAAAAAAGAGTGGCAACAAAAAGAAGAAGAAGGAAATTCATGACAAAGCTGAACGTGGAGCAGCTCGTATGAATTTGAGGCACGTTTGCTCATTGCTTGAATAAACACGTGGTCGAGAGAGATGGAGAGTTAAAGTTAGAGAAAGAGAGACAGAGAGAGAGAGAGGGAGAGAGAAGAGTTTAAGATGGTTGCTTGAAGATAGCCATTCGTCCGTCTCGGACACCTGCAGTGAAGCATTAAAGTTGCCTCGCTCTTATCTTATTTATCTTGTTTGTACGTGTGTGCTTACTTCCACATAGATACTGCGTTAAATTGATGGCTTATGGTATTATATTAATTGCTATAGCCTCTAAATCGCACAATCCACTCCTGATTATCTGCTCTGAGTTCGAGTTGATAATACTTTTCCACAATGCACAATTTCCTTGAAGTGTGGGAAAATGCGTAAATCAAAGCGGGTGCGGAGTGTGGGAGGGTAGGACTTCCCAGCAAGGATCTTCCAAGTGTTTTTATTTATACATATTGTACAGATAGCTGCATTAATTTTAATCTAAGTATCAATAAACTCAGTTCCCTGCATTTACTCAATTTGATTTCATATTCATCTGTATTTATCACAATTGAGCTGCATTATATTAAATGAAATATTATCGAATAAATATTATAAAATATAAGACAGAAAATTGCATCCTCGATGCCATAAAGTATATATATATATATATATATTCTTGATCAAGTGTAGTCTTGTCAGTCGGTCCTTAAAAGCCATCGGAAAATAATTTCAAGTTTTTATTTAGTTAGATAAGGTTTTTTCTCTCGCTTCGCCCTCTCTCTCTCTCTCTCTCTCTATCTCTATCTGTCTCTGTCTTTCTCTGTGTCTCTGTCTCTCTTTCTCTCTATTTGTCTCTCTTTTCCAGTTATTTAAATAGCACAACTCTCGCATACGCACAACTACCGGCATTTCAAGTGGGCTCTTCACTTTCTGCCCATCAGTTGTGTTCCATCTCCCCTTTCCGACAGTTTTGGCCACCATCATTAGCCAACATCAGCCTGGGACTCTGTCATCTCTATTTTGGTCATGATTTTTGCTAGCCATTAGACGCTTAAGCCGCTCTCTCACTCACAAAGGACCAAAAATGCTGGAAGATGAACTTAAATATGTATATACACATACATACATACATAAATACATACAGACATACATATTTATGCCTCGTTGTCTGCACACCAATTGAGTGTGAGGCAGAGTGGCAGATGTGGTGAGCTCCCTGCTGCTGCTGTTCCTAATGAGTCACACCATAGCTCAGCACAACAACAACAACAACAACAAGAAACTAAAACACAAGTCAGCAAAAGAAATGGAGAAAGAAGAAGAAGAAGCAGAAGAAGAAGAAGAAGAAAAATAACTAGAATTTCAGACATTTGTCACACATGCGACGCAGTCGCCGGAAACATGGCGAATTTTTGTGTCAACAGGCGCTTACAACTAACAAGAACCACAACAACAACAACAATAACAACAACAACAACAATAAGGACATCAACTAACAATTGCAACTACATCAGCAGCGGCAACAAATATCCTTTGCCGTTGTCCTTTGCCCATTGCCATTTGCCATTTGGCCATTTCTATTGTCATTTTTGGCCAACTTGAGTTCAGTTGAGTTCGTCATTCAGTTCAGTTCATTTCTTGGGGGAAGCTTTGCTTGTCGCCTGGCGGATGGGAAAGGGGAGGATGGGGGTGGTGGTGGGGCATGTGTTCACATTGTTTAATAGATGACGGCACTTTGCTTAACAAGTAGCCGCATTAGTTTATTTACTGCACGCTTTGCGCTCCGTTTTTTGTTGGTGTCCCTCAATTCCTTTGGTGGTTTCACTGACCCAGTGTGCGTGCGTGTCGGGACTAACACACACACACACACTCCCACACACACACACACACTCACACACACACACATACATCTATGTGTGTGCCTGCCATTTATTTATAAAGATATTTCATTTGCTTTTGCTTTTCTTGCCCACCTCCACCCCACTGTTGTTATTGTTTTTTTTTTTTTTGGGAAATCTCTCTCGAATGGCACAAAATGCGTGTAAATTGTGTGATTATTGTAAGTGGACTAAATATGTCCAGTTTTTCTTAGCGACCATCAAGAATTCATGAAGCGTTTTTCTTGGATGCGCGACGCATGCCTCAAATTTCAATCGAATTTTTGTCCACTGGGGCGCCCGGCAAATGAGTTGAAAGTGTTTCCGCCCGAATGCTCCAACCGCCAAAGTTGTCGGCCACTTCGTAATACAGACCCTAAATAATAACGCAAATAAATTTTAGAGCAACTTCAACTCATCTCTCTCTCTCTCTCTCTCTCTCTCTCTCTCTCTCGTTCGCACTCATCGCTTGTGGCTCCCGCCCTTTGTTATTGTGTTGCCTTGTGCGGCACACAAATCTCTGAGGCGCAATTGCGGCAAACATAAAATTTGTTGCTGGCCCCGTGGCAAGAAGCGCTCTCAACTGAAATAGGCGTCCGAAACTGTTAACATGGCCGCAAGTACGAAATGGCTCTTTAAATGGCCAGCCCAATCAAAATGTAACTGTTACAATATAACAACAACAACAACAACAACAACAACCGACAAACAACAAACAAACAAAGCAAAAATATGCTTAAAATTTTTGGTAATAGAGTCCCAAGGAATGTGGCATACGCGACAATTGAATACCCATTAAATAAAGAACATGTTTTCTTGATCATTTTTTTTATTTTTAAATTTTAAACTCAAATTGAGAGCTACAAACTCAAATTAAGAATGCGTTATTTGCAATATAAAATATATAAACAGTAAGAAGACAGCAGAGTTGATAACAGCGTCTTCAATCTATAAGAAACGGTGATAATCTTATGATCTATACACTATTAATCGATTTTGTAATTAAATTAACACATTCTTAATTTAATTAACTTATTGTTCTAAGAGTACTTTTGTTACAGAAGAACTGTCTTCAAACAATGCTGAATAATATTTTGTTTAGGAAATTAGGGATCTTCTATGGGTGTTCACATCATCGAAAGAGTCATACCCTAACCGAGAGTGCGGCAATGTTGGGTAAAGGACAAAGGATAAGCACTGTGGGTGGCGGTGCGGGTGTGGGTGATGGTGTGGGTGGGTGGGGCCAGGAGGCAGCTTTGCCCACGGTTACTTTTCCACGAATTAGTTGAGGGTTCCGAGTGCGTATATGAAATTTTTATGAAAAATTTAATATGTTTGCTATACGTTTGCTGTACGCATCAAAGATAGTAGGAGTAGGAGAAAGGACAGATGTTGGCGGGAATCGAGAGAGGAGGGAAGGTTGCAGGGGAAGAGGATTATCTGATGCGCCACTGGCAAGTGGCGCAAAAGTGCTGAGGCCTTTGATATGACTTGGGACAGCGGTCGCATTTCAGCTGCTTCACTGAACTTTAATGATTTTTAATGATGTCTCTCCCCCACCTCCTCCTCCCCCTCACCAACGCCATTTCCTCCTCCACAAGAGTTGGATGAAGCCGGTAATACTTACTGGTAGCTGTTCACAAATCAAATTAATAAATATATAATGAATGCCGAGGCTCGCCAAAAGCTGAGAAAAAAATCGATAAATAAAGTTTGCTTAATCCATTTGCTGACGTCAAAAAAAAAAAAAAAATAAAAATAAAATTAAAGCAAAAAGAATAAGAAAGGAACAACTGTGAATTAAGTGGCAATTTTCATGAATTTTCTAGCATGCTTAACACGCAACGCCTGCCAGAAAAGGCCAACTGAGACCGTTCCAGTCGCCAGTGACTCCGACTGAAAGATACCCTGTAAACAAGCATTAACAGAAATCAACAAGTCTTGGATAACTGATACTGAAATTTAGATATACCATTTCTTCCATCTCGATCAAAATGGGTGCAGATGAGAATTGTGTATTTTAATGCTATCGGTAATCGATAAATCAAATAAACAAAACTCGATATACGATAAGCTTATATTCCATGTTTCAAGATAGAGTCTGAGAAAGCGACAGACTGACGGACAGGGTTAAATTTACTCGGTTGTTAATTCCAATCAATAATGTATATTCTTTATGGGATTGGAGATGTTTCTTTGTGACTGTTATAAACAAATGCCGATTCGATTATACTATTCTTAGCCAAAGGTATGAAAAGAGAGGCAACTCTTTCTCTCTCTCTCTCCCTCTCGTTTTCTCTATGTCTCTCCACCCTCTGTGAAATATCGCCCAATTGTTTTGATATAATCGAAGCAGAACTTTCAATTGAGCACAAAAATATTTATATTTAGATTTATGTATATACATATACGAGTATATGCTATATATCATTAAGATTAAGTCCAGGAACAGAAACATTGCCTGATAAACAAGTAGCGGAATTTGTTGTTGTCTATTGGAACTTTCCCTTCCACACTTTCCCCCCTAATTTCGCCCCTCCGCTCCAAAACTATTTTGCAAAATATGAAAACTTATTATCTCCGCTTAGTACTGTGTGTGCGTGTGTGGCTTATACGAGTGTGTTTGGCTGTGTGTGTGTGTGTGTGTGTGTTTCTAACAAAATAAAAACATTATAAGCCATGCAGTGTACTGAATACATATGCATATGTATGTATGTTTGTATGTACCTTGTCTCTTAAGCCAGGCCAAACAACAAACGCCAAGTGGGAAACTATTCGGATAGACTTATGACTCGTATGAATAACTTTTCTCTGGATTCCTCTGCCCAAAAACAAATAGCACAATAACTTAGTCAAACAGTTTGACAAGCAAAATAAGCGTTAAGAAGAAGAAAGTGAAAATACTCGCAGCAGGTGGGTTTACCTCTAAAATTATCTCTTTGGATAAATTTAACCCGTAATCCTCAAACATGTGGAGAAACTCGAACTTTGACTAGCACTTGGAACTGTTTTAGAGAATTTCACATTCGTTGGTTGCTTTCACAACGCAAAACAAAACACATGAAAACAATGGCAAAACAAGACAATAAACTGCCAAAAAAGCATAAGCTTTCAGCTCGATGAATGGCGTCCTGAATAATACAAATTGGCAACAGCCACTCCTCCCACTCATCCTTCGCTCCCCGTTGGTAGGTTCCATGAATGTCTGCCATTCGCTTAGGGGCCCAGCTGCTTAGCGATGCCAACCGTATCGGACGCGTCCAAGGAATATATAAAGGTATAGATATATGTGTGGATGCAACAAACGAAACTTTCGAATCCTTTCAGCCTTAAGTTAGTCACTTAATGCCATCAATATTACTATAAAACATCCTGTAATATATATATGTAGGTACATAAGGCGTAAAGGTAAAGGTTATGAACTAGTTTTAAATTTTGTTTGGTGTTCGGTTCCGTGATCTAAATGAACTAATAGCGGTTCCTCGAACAAGTTCTTAAAGAAATGTTAAGCAGCTTAAACAATTTTTAAGCGTTTCACAGAATTTAAAAGTATATATTAATAAAAAGGAATAAATAATAAATCATCCTCTTAAAATCCGATCAATTTCAAATGCAAGTCTCATGATTTAAGAAATCAACTTCGGATTGAGAGAGAACGTTGCAGTCGGACGTAACCGACAGCGAAATACTATGATACCATAATTTGTTTGCAGCCGAGAAATACTGTCCAAGTTTCTTCGAAGTTTGCCTGTAGCTCTTAAATTACGGAAGATATGAAATTTTTGAGATTTTGGGGGCGGAAGTGAGCGTGGTTGAAAAAATTAAAGAGAATGTTCCTAATAATCTTCCTTCCAAGTTTGGTAACTGTAGCTCTTAAATTTCGGAAGATATGGGCACTTATCGGTTTTGGGAGTGGGAGTGGGCGTGGTCTAAAATTTTTTTTTCCAGATTTTTGAAGGGTGTTACTAGCAATGTACCTTTCATATTTGGTGACGTAAGCTTTCAAATTGCGTGAGATATAGTGTGTTATCGACTTACACCAACAGGTGTATCGGTCATCCCGGCCATCCAATTTTTCATCGATCTCTTAGGGGAGTTACCAGTAGCATACTTTCAAAATTTGATATGGCCACTTAGGTAGGCCTGCATATGCCGATCTTTGAAGGACATCGCCAAAAACCTTATAACCAAAACTAGTGACTATATCCTTAAAATTGTGGGAGATATGTGGCTTTATCGATTTGCGAAAATCGATTTTATTAATTTTCTAGGTCCCCAGTGGACGTAGGACCCCAACCTTGACACTTTAACTTTTGAGGGTACCTTCAAGTATATGTTCCAAGTTTCAAGTCTCTAACTCTAAAGGTGTCACAGAAACTTGCGTTCATAGACGGACAGACGGACATTGCACAAACCCAATATACTATTATACCTTCGGTATCATAGTATAAAAACGGTGACTTTCAAAACTATTTTATTTTTTTTTTTTTGATTGTTAACAAATACAATTTTCGAGCTTTAAATTGGGACCGAAATGTTGGTTCTTTTTAGTTTTAATAAACGAGGGAGAAACCTAAAACTGGAATATTAAGTTGCAAATGCTGCCGGATGGATCGCGGAATAGAGAATTGCAGGGGGAGGGGGTGTGGGGAATGTATGGACTATGCAAATAGGTTACGGTTACGTTAACCCTAACCTATCCCCCAAACCTATGTTGATCCCCTCCCGCATCTACTTTTGTTGCTGTTATTTCCGTATCCGTTTGACAGTTTGACTGGCAGTTGATTTGCCATTGGAAATTGCATTTTTATTTATAACAGACATTTTTATTTCCATAGATTTTTGTATACATCTCTGTCATGCACGCTGACATTTGTCACAGCACCAGCAGCTCCTGCTGCTTCACCTCCCCTCCCCTCCCCAAACCCACCCGTTCCCTCCCCTTGAAGCATGCTGCAGTTACTCCCTGCTGTTCTGCTTGTCACCCTTTCAAAATGCTGTACTGAAAAATGAAGCCGCAAATTCTGACGTGGAATTTCAAAGCTTGCTCGTCGCCTCTGTCTGTCTGTCAGTCAGTCAGTCTGCCTGTCTGTCTGTCTGCCTGTTTGTCGGTTTGTCGGACGGACGGCCAAGTAACAAACAAGCCACAAAAACCCATCAAACCAAGAAAACCGCAACCTGTCTGTCCCTAATGGGAGTATGGGTTGTGTGGCACTCTATGAAAAGTGTTGTTGTCCTCGTCGTCTGCATTATCTGTTTCAACATTTTGCTACACGTGTCTCTCATCCTCTCTCTCTCACTCTCTCTCTCTGTCTGAGTGTGTGCCTGGTGTGTGTGTGTTGTGTTGTGTTGTGTTGTGTTGTGTGTGGCAGCGATTCATTTGGCAAATTGCAGGTTTGAGATGCGCACGATTACTTGATTAGATGAGCCTCGGGCTTCGTTTGCATTACTTAGTTGTGGTTCGACATTTTTTTGTGTAGCACCAAAAATCTCTTCTACATTCCAATTCTCATTTTCTCACTCTCACTCTCTCTCTTTCTCTATCTATCTCTTTGCAGGTAAGCAAAGTGACAGGCGTCAAGAGCTGTTGTAATTTTTGGCCCTTGGCACTCACTTAATTTCATAATAATCAAGAATTAACCGTTATGGCTGCTTGGCTGACTGCCTGGCAAAAGTTGGCCAAAAGTTTAGCTAAAGCTGGAGCTAAAGTTAAAGTTGTCGGAACTGACGCAAAAACAACAACAACAACAACAACAACAAGAAGAAGAAGAACAGCAGCAACAATAACAACCTCAGTGGCCCAAAAGCGAAGCAAACCACCAGCTCAAAAATGCATAAAAACCACTCAGCGGGTGAGCCGCTTAGTAATGCAGCTAATGCTCAACGGATACCAGGCATTAACTTGGTCATTATCATCATTAGCATCATTATCAGCAAACATCATCATGATTAGAGCGATGATTATTAGCATTTATGGCAAACACTGTGGCACAAAATGGGGCAGCAACTATTAAAATTAAATGTTAATCTAATTTTGACTTGACACTATATAAATCTATATATATATATATGTGTGGGTATATTTGATATATATATATATATACATATATGTATGTATATTATCAATTCAACGGTCTCGTGGTCCATAAGCTGGGAAAGGGCAAGTACATTGTGCAATCCATTCCTGGCGAGCTGAGCATGGAGGAAACCAATATTTTAAGTTCCGCATCGAATACAAAATCCGGCTGCGTTTCACAAAATCCACTCATGAACGATTTGGGCTGGAAAATGACGGAATATCGCACAAAATGGGCGCTGGAGAAAGTATTGGGCGAGGGTCTCTCCTGGATTGATAGTCAAACGGAAGGAAGGAGACAACTTATTGGTTTCCCAGTTTATTTCCCGGTCGCAATGCGTAGTTTTTTTATTGCACACGCATTTATTTTTAACACCCAAAACTTTAACAATTATATACACATATATATGTAGCAACTTTAAAATATATATGCAATTATATATACATATATATATGTATGTGTATGTTATATAAACGTATCTGCTGATCTCAGCATCTTATTTTCTGCCTGCAGCTCGCACTTCTCCTTGAACAAATTCTCCAATTCACACTCGAATTTCTTAGTCAGATCGTCTAACGCTATTTTGGAGAGTGTTTTCAACTTTTGGTATCTGTGCAGATTTTTCTCCAAATACTCCTCGTATTCCTTTGTGCTGTAGGTTAAGTTAAATTGTATGCAACAGTTGTTTACTGTAATTCATATTATTTGTAATTATACATTTTCAAACGATTTTCTTCATTATTGTGGGCACACTGCTCCATTTCCATCAGACGCTTCTGGCAGTCTTTCACATCCATCTGGAGTCTTGCATTCTTCCCAAGCGTCTCTTTGAATTTTGATGCAAGATGAATGTTGCGACTTTCAAGTGTTTGCGTTGTTGTCTTGTGATCGACTTCTTCAGTCTTGAGCTGCCGCAAAGATATATAAATATATATTTATGTAATTGGATAAAACCCCTGACTGAATAATCCCAATGGAAAAACGTGGAAAACTACTTATTAAATCACATTTTCCCTTTTTCTTTCAGTGTATAAATAACGGTTCACCTCACCTTGTCACGCAGCGATGCGATACTCTTATCCTTTTCGGTAATTTTGTCTCTGAGTTGAGTTTCTTGAATGTCGATACGTTTGGCGGCAACCTCCATCATGTTGCCAATGTTGACCGCCATTTTTGTGGCTTCCTCTTTGTAGGCTGCCGCACGTTGCATAGCATCCTCCTTCTCAAGCACGGCTGCCTTACTGATGCCCAGCAACTCCTGAACCTTACGCATCGCCCCCATCTCACGCCTAGTGCTCTCCTCGAGGAGAGTGCGTGTATATGAATTGCATTTCTCATACTCCTTTAGTTGCTTCTGTAGACTTGCAATCTTGGACTGACCATCCTCTTGGGCGGCTGCATCGCGATTATGCGCCTTCAGCTTTGCCTGCAATTGTCGAATCTGATCGTGGAGAGCCATAATGAAATCCGCCTGGGAGCGCACCGCCCCCTGCTCTTTTGTCAACTGGGCCTCCAGCGTTTTTACTATTTTGTTATACTTTGCAGTCATCTAAAATATATAAGTTAAAAGCAAAAACTTATTTGACTAAAGACCAAGATTTCCTCCCATGACTACATTTTTATACTATACTCAAATCTCTTTCATCTCTACTCTTTGACTCACCTGCTCATGATTGTCTAGGGGCATTTGAGCTCGATATGTCCGCAGTTCCGTTTCCATGTTCTTGATAGTCCTTTGTGAGCATGCCTGGAGCGTTTGGAGATTACCTCGCTCCTTTTCCAGTTCATCTATTTTGGAATATGCATCCTCTAGTGCATCGATGGTCAGGAGCAGATGCTGTTTTAAATCGCTGTTCATCGTCTGTTTGTATTTGCACAGTTCGCCGGGTCGATTTTCCTTTATGGTTGTGAAAATTAGAAAATATAAAAATTAGAATGACTTTTATTTCGAATATTGTCGTTTTACGTTTAGACTTGTTTAACAAATAGCTTTTAGCCTCCTCAGTTATTCTTAACGGATTGTTTTTACAAAAAAAAAAATAAATAAATAAAATTTGAATATATTTTTGAGTAATTTAATGCTGTTCTGGCCCACTGTGCGCCTGGCTGCGAATGGCGCTCGGAGTCGGCTACATTTGTGCATATTTAATTTGCACTCGACAAATGCGCGCTTGCCACATTTAAATGCTAAGAAAAACTTGTTTGCCGTGTGTTGTGGCATTGGGGGTGGGGATGGGGGATGGGCGTGTGGGTGGGTGGGCTTCTGGGTGGCGCCTCGTGTCAGATAGCTAAACAAACAAAATTTGAAGCTGCTGTAAACTATGCGCCGAGTGGCCAGCACAGTGGCTCTTAATCCCCTCGCAACCACTTGGCGCACCACTCAAAGCCAAAGCCGAAGCCATTAATATGCCGCAAAGTATGCTACACTTTTGTGCACAGTTCGTGGCTACCTTTTGCTGAAGAATGCCCCCGCAACCTGCCACACACCATTCACCGCTCAGCGATCCCCTTCCACCCATCAACCCCGCTGACTTGCAAATGGCGTCAATTTCATTGTAATCAAGTGCTCGCTTAATTAATTACTACCAACTCAACGTGTGTGTGTGTGTGTGTGTGTGTGTGTGTGTGTGTGTGTGTGTGTGTGTGAGTGTGCTTTTATTGGACTCGGAACTCGCTGCTCTTGATTAGCATAGCGAGCACTTTTTTCCAGGTGGTGAGGAGGAGGTTGTCGGATAAACTCTGCGGCTTGGTTCGTCATTAGCCAACCATTTGCGAACACTTCAAGTGGAGCTCGATGACCAACTTTAAGACCACCCCGCAGCTGAAATTGAGTTAATATTGCAGTTTAAGCTGCAATTGAAAAACAGCTAAAATGCCACTTTTTGTGGTTAAAATGGTAAATCAACAACTTTCCACTTCAATTTTAAATTCAGGACTTATTCAATAAATGCTCTCAGAAATTTATTTCAATCGGTAATTATTCAAATAGCTTCAGGGTTCAGCAAAAATAATTCATGACCAGATTTCGGCTATAATATATAATATAATAATAATATGTAGAAACAATAATAATATGCATATATTTATGTAAAATATGTTTTATAAGCGAAAAACTTCAAATTTCCAGAGAATGCAAACTCTGATGAACAACAACAAGGGAAATTTTGCTGAATTTTATTTGTTTCGTTTTAATTTTGTGTGTATTTTTTTTTATCTACTTAATTTTCATTAGGTTTCAGAGCACTCAGCTAATGTCTGTCATACATTTTCCGCTGCCTGCGAAATTTACAATATTTTTAATTCACCTCCTCGTTTGCTGATGTTTTTGTTTTTGTTTGTTGTTGGTTGTTGTTTGTTGTTTGTTTTCGTTTTGTTTTGTTTTAGTCGCTTGCTTTTATCAGATTATAAAACATTAATTTAATTTACTTACACATTGCGAGTTTTATTTGGTTGCCGTTGCTGCTGCTGCTGCTGCTGTAGCTGTTGTTGCCACGCAGACACGCAGCGGCCCCAATTGACGCAAAATTCAATTAAGATATAAAGCGAAATAATTTTTTAATGGCAAACGAGAGTAAAACACGGTCAACAACAAGGGACAGCAATAGAAAAAAAGACAGAGATAAGAGATAAATAGAGAAAGGGGCGGTGAGGAACGAAGAGGGGAACGCAGCGAATAAGGCGACGAGGCATTTGAATTGATTTCCCCAATGAATTGTGTGACTGGGAATGGAAATGGCAGTGGCAGCGTGGCAGTGGCAGTGGCAGTGAGGCAGTGGCAGTGGCAATGGAAATGGAAAATGAGACAAAATACTCGAATTGTTCATTTCAGGAGCGCATCATAACTAAATGTCAGCAACATGAATGGTCGAAAGGCGACAGCGGAAATGTGCAGCGCCATCGAGTTCAGAGACTGAACGAATGAATAAGCCACTTCAAATGCCCCATGCAACCCGTGCAACCCGTGCAACCCGTGCAGCCCGTGCAACCCGTGCAACCCGTGCAACCCGTTTCTTGAAGTGGTGGCATCAAAAGCAGCCCTGCAGGAAATAATTACAGCTTGTTTTGTCTGCTGTTGCACAAAGAGCGACTCAGATATGACACAACATGCAGAAATACAGACACAAATGGCAGACTTGAAGGTGCAGCCATTGTTAGACATGCCTTGATTTCACACACACACACACACATGCAGTCTCAGGTAGTGTCCTTGTGCAACGAGATACGAATACATATTTATTTTAATTTTAATTAAAACTGAGCATCGCCCGCCCGCAGGCGGAGCAGTCAAAAACACAACAATGCATTCGTGTCCAGGCAAATTACACTGCGAACAATAAGATAGCAATTGGCAGCTTCTGCTGACAACATTGAATACCAGTTAAATTAAAACGTAGATCATATTTCGAATAGTCGACATTTCCTGCTGCTCTATCTTAATCAATCATATTTTGCAGACACACAGCGCAGTTGTGGCCACAATGTTAATTTGGCCCAGTCCTAATTAGCCTGCCCAGTTAGCTGCATTCAGATCAAGTGCTAATTGTATTGTTCACATTTGTGGAGGCGACACACGGAATTTTAATGACCAATTTGTGCAATGCTGAAAGGAAAGTGCAAATTTTGTTGCACAAACAGCTGCAATTCTAATTAATTGTAATTAACTAGGCATTAAAAATGCAACGCTTAAATTACAAGAGAAACCTGTTGGCTGCAAGCCGATAAATTAAATTGTGACAACAGGCATCCAGTTTCCATTGTGCCACAATGTGGCAAGCTGGGGAATTCGTATTTCGCCAGTTAACAAAGCCTTGAAGGCGTCGTTTGTGCAACGCTTGTGCTTTGTTCTTTCTAACTAACTTGTCACATAGTTTATGCTGTTAAAATTATTATATAACTTGATATTTGATATATGCAAACACACACACACACACACACACACACACACAAGTAGGCATAAGTGAAGGTGTGTGTTTAGCTCCCAGAGCGCTACAAAGTTTGGTACACCTTGCAAAAACTTCAAATACCCAACGAGCCGAGTCTCTCTCTCTCTCTGTGTGTGTGTGTGTGTGTGTGTAGCACATATATATATCCGTAACTAATTAGCAACATGACTCACCTGGGAATATGTGCGCACACCTCCCCCCCCCCCCCCCCCCCCCGTAGACTGGGTGTGTAGATCGCTCGACACGGTTTGTTGATAAAACCCACCAAATGCTTTTGTCTTGCAGCGAGCTCTGCTCTGCCTGTGCCCTTGGGCAGCTGACTGGAGGAGGAGGAGGAGGAGGAGGAGAGTGGGAGTGGGAGTGTAGCTGGCTACGGATGACAGTAATGATGGCAGCAGCGTAAACGCAAACAAAAAAAAAAAAAAAAACCGCTAATTAGCTGAAAATAAATAATGAGAATACGCTGCCAAAATGCGACTCAACCAATTGAAACGTAATCCAGCTACGTGTCCGTGTATGGAAGTGTGTGTGTGCGAGTGTGTGTGCGAGTGTGTGTATAGTAATTTGTGGGTCAAGAAATCGGATTACATTTAAGAACCCTAAACACTTAAGCTTTGAATACTTAGTTTTAATATAGAATCCATATTTTTTAGTAGAATTTGTAAGCATTCAATATATATTCTTGATAAGCATAATCGGATCGCATATATCCATAAATCCATATATACAGATACAATGCAACTACTTTCAGCTACATCGAAAATAGAGGTTTTTTTTAGGATATATGTTAAAGTTGGGTTAAGATGAATGTGGTTCAGTTTGCACAAACTAAGAATAATTGAAATTTAAAGAAGTTGCTAAATCGAGTTTCACTTTGCTAAAGAAGTGGCAAGTTCAGATGGCGAATCAATTTCGCAGATAAAAACGAGAAGTGAGAAGCGAGAAGTGAGAAGCGAGAAGTGAGAAGTGAGAAGCGAGAAGCGAGAAGCGAGAAGCATTGCATAACTGGTATGCGGAAATACTATTAACAGCTTAACATCTGCACCTGACTTTAAGTCGAGGGGAATCGATGGGCGACTGGTGGTGGTGACGACTGTTAGCTGATTTCACTTAGCCCAGTCATTTCTTATTAAATGGATGAATTTGCATATTGCGCTGCCGTCTTGCTCAATTGAATTTTTATGAGGCACCGAGGCAGGGGATGTGCACAAGCTGAAGCTGCTCAGGTCCTGGCTGGGAGATGGGACAGCGCACAGATGCAGGCAAGGACAATGCCGGCCAGCTTATCTTGGTTCAGGGCAAAAGAATGTACAAAGTACAACAACAACAAAAACAAAGAAGAAGAAACAAAAAATAAAGGAAAAAAATCGAGTAGCAAACTTGAAGATAAAACGTCAGCGACAGCCGCAACATGGGCTTAACTTGGTCTTTGTTTCTAATGCAGCTCCTCCGATAACCAACTCGAGGGGGCGCGAATGATTGGGCCTAGCAGTGTAGGGTGTGGGGGGGGGGGGACGGGTCGGAACTGGTCGACGCTATCTGCGTGCGGGGGCAGCAAAACTTTTTTTGTCTCTTTGTGGAGCATTGAGCATCCTCCTCCTAAACACAAAACAGCCAAAAGCAACAACAATTTCGGTGTTTAATATAAAAGAGGAAACGAGGCGGAAAAGTTTTTGGCATGCATTTTTTACCCATTTTATGCAAATCAAAGCGTTTTTAATCTCTCTCTGTTAGCCCGGCTCAAAGCGGCGCGACCACGTGCCACCACAACGTGCCACTCCAATGTGCCCCCCGATGGCAACAGCGAAATAAACACGTAATTAAAACCGCACATTAATGGACTTTGTTAGTTAGATGGCCATAATGGCCCCCTCAACCCACCAACCCCCGAAACAACCCCCCCACTCTGAGCGCCTTAAACAAAAGGCCAAAAAGAGGTGGCTGCTGCAATCTGTAGACCGTTTGGGCCGCATTTCAATATGACTTTGCAAATCCAGCAATCGCATTTAACTGCCAAAGAAATTCCAATTGCCGTCCATTTGCCACCCTCTGCCCCTCTCTCTGGGTGGGTGTGTGTAAAACTATTTCAATTTAAAATTCATTTCATTTGCACTGATAAAAGATAGACAGACTTTAGAACTGAGTAGAAAGCACCGATTTGGCTGAAGAAAAATAAAAAATAAAAACAAAACAGAAAATAGAAAACCAAAAACAGAAAACAGAAAACTGAAAACAATGCGAACTAAATGAAAACGAATGAAGCCGAAAACGGCGCGAAAGTTTTCTTGTTAAAAACCTAAAACTGCCAGCTAACTACCCATTTAGCAAATGCACCCCCCCCCCCCTCCCCCAAACACAAAGCACACAACCCCCTTTCGCCAAAGTTTTGTTTCGCTCAGCATTAAAAGACTCGACTAAAATCTACATTAAGCGTGCCACATTCCCATTCCACAATCGCCTGCCCCTTTGGCGAGTTGCAATTAAAGCCAAAACATAAGTTGAATACCAGATTTGGCTTAGAATTTCGTTGCAGCCGCAGTCGCCTCTTTATTTGCATTTGAAGACGTCTTGTTAAGACCCATTGCAAGAAGAAGAAGAACTGACACGACTCTTGGTCTGATTGTGGCCACACTCAGAAAAAAAACATTGCCTGAATCTTGGAAATTCTCTTTACTTTTGGCACAATGGGTAATTCATTAACTTTTAATCAGAAAGTATATTTCTAAAAATCAGGCATTTTCCTTTTCTTAATTTCCTAAAAATCTATTGTTTTTATTTTAATTTTTTTTTTACATTTATGAACCTATTGAAACAAAATAAAAATATGTAAATAATTTACAAACAGTTTTTTCATTATAATTTCATTAAATTTGAAAAATAGTTACGAGAAATTTAATTTCATTACATGTTTTACAATTTCAGAGAGAATTTTTTGATACTCTTTAGAATGCATTTCTTGATACTCTCTCCATGAAAGCGTTACAAACTTGGCTACAAAATTATAAAAAGATTTGCATTTAAGACAACACTTTTCGCTGAAAGTCTTGACGGGAATCTTAATGTATTCTACAACACTGACAATCACGTCCACAGAAAGCGCTTTAGACAAATAAACTGAGCATTTGCATTTTTTGTTTTGTTTTTTATTTTATTTTTTATTTTTTTTTTTATTTTTTTTTTCAGCTGTTACCCAAGAAAACTCCATTTAGGTTCGGTCAAGGCTCAAATGTGAATGACACACAAATTCATATGTGTGTAACTACAACTAACTCTGTGTGTGTGTGTGTGTGTGTGTGTGTGTGTGTGTGTGTGTGTGTGTGTGTGTGTGTGTGTGTGTAATCAAGTGCATGCTGGGGATAACGCCACATTTATTCAAATCCAAGTAAAAAGACCATTTTGTTATATTAAAAAAAAAAGTTGCGGATAGAAAACAGCGTGGGAAAACAAACTAAGGTGGAAAGGTGAAAGTGGAAATGGGGAAAAGGGGAAAGTGCGAAGTGAGATGGTGGAAAAGAATGGGGCTGGTTACGGACAATGGCCATTGGACAATGGCAGCGAGACAAAGAGCCAACAAAATGAAACGTGCCAAAGCAAATAAACACATGAAAGTCTAAATTTAATGGTAAAAGCCATTGAGGCATGTTTAAAGCACAACCCAAACATAAACACAAATACAAACACCACAACAACAACAAAAACAAAAACACACACATGTATAGCCAGGCTCGAAATGTACACTGAGAAAATAATAGCTAGCTAAATCCCAGAATTTATATACTGAATTCAACTAGACTCAAAGCAGAAAAACACAAACCAGGAATATTCCAAAATCAGTTAATTAATTTTAAAAAAAATGATGAACCTTGAATCAATTATGTTGTTATTTACTTTTTCTCTCCGTGTAGCTTTGCCAGACGGCAAAAAAAAAAGAAACCGATTAGAAAGAAGAAGACGACAGGGCCAAAAAGAACAACTGAAACATTTCCAATTCGCTCGTTGGAGTTTTTCTTTTCTCTTTTCTACATTTGATTTTGATGATTTAGTCATCGAGTTTGTAACGCATTGAAGAAGATGTCTTCTTCACCAGAAAGTGTATATATATATATTCCTGATCAGCATCAGTAGCGTAAGCGATTTAGTCTGTTTATTTATTTATTTGATCTATCTTCGTATTTTATCGGATCACTATATTATAAAGCTGTCATAGGAAATTGGTCGAAAGACAAGTTCTAAATTGTGGCATCCACATAGGTGGAGACATACGTGTCACCACCTGCTGTTGCAAGCAGAACTACACAAATGTAGTGTATTCAGTTCGAAGCAAGACGTCAAAGGACTCAGGCTGAGTCTGTTGGCCAAAAGGTATATTGGCCAAGATAGGCTTCAATATTTGTATTCTTCTTGCTGCTGCTTCCTTTGCATTCAATTCAGTGCTTTGGCTTTGCTTTTGTTATTGTTATTGTTTCTTTTATTTAAACATGTGCGACAGCTTTTACGGGGCCGCGCCTTGCTCTGATAAGCGAAATCAAATGTCGCAACTGACAATGTCAACAATTTCAAATGTCCTGTGCGTGCCCCCAAACATCTGTGCCCCATGTGCCCCATGTGCCCCATGTGCCCCATGTCCCGTGTCCCGTGTATTGTGGCCACCACATTACATGCTCGTCAACTCGTGGCGCTGATTTCCGTTTCCCGTTTCCGCCAGCTGCGCTGCCAGACAAATAAACAAACAAACGCACAGCGTTGCCAGCTGTTGTTGCTGCTTAACGGTACTCATAAGTGCTCCTCGTAATGCAAATGCCATAAATAACAAGCGCAGAGAGCAGACAGAGCTGCCATTGTCAAGCGACCGATAATGTGCTCATATACCATAGATACCTATGACACACACACACACACACACACACACACACCACATACGTGTACTATAGTAAGTAGTCTATTTACACACTCGCACACCCATCCATCACACACTCTTCACAGCACAACAAGTCAAGTATCAGTTAAACGCACAAAGAAAAAAGCAAGTTAATATCCTCGACGAGCAGATACCCTAAAATTGTTCATCGATAGTAAGTTAATGCATATTCTATTTCAATTGGAAGGGTATAACCTTGATGACCCTATAAGAACTTGATTTCCAATAGACAGACGGACAGAGATTGACTCGGCTGATGATGCCAATTAAGAAAATGGGGTCAGAGATGCTTTCTCCTGTCGATTCCATTCAGAGCACAACTTCACTATTTATTTAATATACAAAAATAAAAATTAAATTAAATTTGAAATAAAATTAAAATTATAAATAAATTATAAAATAATAAAATAAATTTACAAGATTTTTGGGGGTAAAATACAAAATGGTCCAACATTTGTTGCATGAAATGAGGAAAACCCAGAAAAACGCAATCAGACCAAAAATAATTAGTAAGAAAATAGTTAGTAAGAATTAGTTAATCTCTAGATAAGACATTTAGAATTAAGTTTCTAATTATAGAAATGCAGAACTCTGAATTTATTAAAATATTGAAATAGTTTGTTATAATCAAGGAATAGTTAGTAGTACAACGATTACCATAAATGATATCCTTATTACCACTTCTCAACCTTCGATGCGCCCGCTAACTTAAGTTTTAAGTTTTACTACACTTTTATTAACTGAAAACTGATAGCGTAAATACAAATCCAAAAGTTTCTTTGATCAGAATTTGGGGAATTTCGATTGGCCATATTGCTTGGCCTGTGAGCACACGCCCCCTTCCTTTGGGCCTGTTGCCGCCTGTTTCCTTTGTCCAGTCATTTAGTGGCACTAACGCATTTTTAACAAGCCATCGGCTCTTTTTTCATTTTTGCATTTTTGTTTTTGTGTTGCCCCGAAACACATTTCAATTCACGTTTTAATTGCTTGTAAAATTGCCTTTTTCTCTACAATTTTTTTTTTTTAGCTTGTTGAA
Source organism: Drosophila mimica (assembly GCA_037043585.1). Classification (NCBI taxonomy): domain Eukaryota; kingdom Metazoa; phylum Arthropoda; class Insecta; order Diptera; family Drosophilidae; genus Drosophila; species Drosophila mimica. Next base: position 3,662,617 of record JBAMBE010000576.1, read on the forward strand.
AGTGTAACTGCTGTTGCCACTGGCAATCGGTGTCGTTGTTGCCAAACTGATTTTTGGCCAAGGCATATTACAACTTGTTCATCCACAATGTCTCAACTTTTAATAGACACGCAAAAAAGTATATATTCGTCTATATGTCTATATATATTTTCGATTCCAAGAAATTAGGTCTGACAAAATCTTCTTTTATCACTTCAAAGTCGAATATCAAACTTGAATATATATTTATATATCTGATTGGGTTGTACTGGGTTTTCCCCAATTCATGCAAAAATTTTGGACTATTTTGTTTTCTTCCCCCAGAAATCTTATAAATCTTATAAATATTTTAATATTTTTTAATTAATTTATAATTTTAATTTTATTTGATATTTAAATTAATTCCAATTTTTAATTTTTGTATTTTTGGTGTCGACTGACTATAGTTGACAATAAATAAATAAAAATAAATAAATATAGGCACATATAGACTCATTTATATATGTATCTGATGTTTCGGGAAAGGGTATCAGATCGTTGGCATTTCGCTAATGTAATTTCCCGTGTTATTTTATCGTATTGTTTGTGATAATTGTTATTGTTGCTATTTTAGTCGTTGCCCAAAACGATTTTCACAAAATTTGTGTGTGTGTGCAACTAAATGAAAGCAATTTGCGTGTGTGTGTGTTTGAGTGTGTGTGTGTGTGAGTGTGTGTATTTGTGAATTATCCAAGCAATTTGTTTAATATTAGTTAAAATTGATTTTCAACTTGTTTGTGGTGCACTGAGCCCCAGAAGAACATTATTGTATTATCAACTTGCACTTTATTCATTATTTATAGAGCACTTTGTATAAATATCAAATGCCAAATGCAATTTGGCAATTTGGCAATTGGATAGCTTCAAATTGGATTTATCGGCTTTAAATAATTAGAGGCTAAATCTTTTTATTCTATATATTATTGATTGATGAATGCACAGACAATTGGACTCTGACTCTGGCAAGGGTATGTAAAGTTACGCAAATGTTGCCAATTCATGCATGAGTACGCACACACACACACACACATATATACACATATATACATATATATATACATATATATATATATACAAACATATGTAGTGGACATGACTGCTAATCCCCAGAAAATAGCCGTGGTCAAGTTTGGCTTTTGGTTTCGGTTTGGTTTGGTTTGGTTTGGTTTGGTTGGTGATTTGGTTTGATAAGTGGTGTGGGCTGATGTGGAGTTGGGAATTGGATTAATTGCTTTATGAGCTGCAATAAAGGCGTGACTTTTGGCCCGGCAGCTGGCTAGCTGGCATTTTGTGAACTGCAATTAGCAGCAAATAAAATAATTTACGATTGTAACAACCACCAAAAATGCCACTACACCGCACTAAACATTGTCGAGGGAGATGGGATTCCTAATGGTCAGCAGCAGCAGCAGCAGCAGCAAGTCTGACCAGTGGGAGAAGGGAGTGGGAGACGGGAGTGGGAGATGGGAGTGGGAGTGGCGCAGCAGCCGTTGCCACTTGCGTGGTAATAACAACAAATTGCCAAAAATGTTTGCCCCCTCTTACAAACTGCGAATTGTGATTTCTCGTATAACAACACACACCCCCACACACACACACACATACACACGCACACACGCGAAGGCTGAGAGAGAGTGGAATCTTATTAAGCCAGTTTAGATTTATAGCCGGCCTTTTAGTCATAGTAGTGGTGGTTGCGGGAGGGGGGAAAGTGTGGAGGGTCTCTTTATTAAATTGGCTTCGTCGGCTGCTCGAAATGTTCGCCGATTTCTCCATCAATTTGCGCTGCAAATGCGAATGCAAATGAATGTCAATATGAATATGAATATGAATAAGAGTATGAATATGAATATGAATATGAATTGATTTCTGTATGTTAAGCGCAATTTGTACAGCAAACAGGCAAACTGGCAAACAAGGCTAACAGACTAACTGGAATAAACCCAACAGTTTTGTTTTTACTCATCACCTCAGCCAAGTTTCCCAACCCGCATCAAGTGGGGAATATTTGAATCGACACACGAGGTGTTGAAAAGAAAAATAAATCACAGAAAAATACAAAAAAAAAAAGAAAATAAAAAAAAACATAGAGATAAAACTGACAAAGCCAATTCAACTTAATGTGAACGACTGGGAAATATCCTAGACCAACTTTTAAGTAATAATGAAATAAACTAAATTTGTAACGAGTACAAAAAAAACTATTTTAAGGATCAGGTAATCTATCTCAAATGTATACCTGATCAGCTGAAAATATAAATATGGTAGAGTCGATCGTTTTTTATTTCTTATCTTAACTTTTTTTTGCCTTTCAAAAGTTAAGCAAAATTTACTTAAGCCATTCTCTTTACAGGGTATTAAACAAACAAAGAATTGATACAGCAACTAGTCACTGGAGTCGATATTTGTGTGTGTGTGTGTGTGTGTAAGGGTGGGTGTCGTGTGTGTGTGTGTGTGTGTGTGTGTGTGTGAGTGGTATGGCTTGGATGGAACATGCATAAATAAAAATGTGGCATGTTGGGTCAGAAATAGCATGACATTTTAGAGCGGCCAACAAAATGGCGGCAGATAACGGAACGGCAACAACAACAACAACAACATAAAATGAAAATGTTTACCAAAGGGTTGCCCCTCCTGCACTACCTCCCACCTTCCCCTGCCACCTACAGAGAATTGTTCTCTGCCCGAGTCAAAGTTGCCAGTGACTGACGTAACAGGAACTGCGGAGCAGAGGGGTGGGGATTGGAGGGTATAGACTTAGGATGACCGGGGGTAATACTAAGCCATTGAGCCATAAAAATCAATAAGGGAAACGATTGTTTTGCTTACAGAGAGAAAGACAGAGAGAAAAAGACACAAATACTGAGAGAGCGAGAGAGACAGAGATATCTTTTGTGGAGTCGCACCTGGTCACCTCTGTTGCTTGGGGGCAATCCATTGATGATGACCAGCACTTACTTTCTGCAGCTGCATATGCCTGGCGCAGTGCATAAGTTTCGAGTCTGGCAACTCTGGCAACCAACTAAAACTCATAATCAACAAACAACAACGGCAACAACAACAAAAAGCTCTCGAACAGGCATCAAAGTAAAACAATATCTAAACTTTACAAACACACACAACACACACACACACACACACACACTCAACACACATCCGCTGATGCAAGTTTGAGGAAAATATGTCAAGCAATAACTAGGATGCCACCCCACCCATCCCACCCACCCCCTGCGGCTTAGTTATTCTCATGCAGACAATTGCCAATTGTAAAACATTTCCATTTTCATTATCTTTTTGTTGTGGTTGTTGTTGTTGTTGTTGTTGTTGTGGTTGTTCTTGTCTTCTTTTTTGTTACCATTATAAAATCTGTGAGGAGTGGGAATTGTCAGGCTGTCTGTCAGCTGGTAGTTGTTGGGTGGTTTGGGTGGTTTGGTCTGCCGGTCAGTGAGCAACGGTGGTTGGGCTCTTCATTAGCAGCAGAATGCGCTCTGACATGGACATAAGTGTGTGTATTACACAGACACAGACACACACACACACACACACACACACATACGTATATTTCCAGCTAACAACATCAGAACGATTTGGGGTATCTGCTCTGCTTGTTAGTTCCAACCAAAACCCACCATCCGCACACAAAAGGCAAATTTTGCCAAAAGGCTTTCGTTGCTCCTTGCATCCCCTTCTCCACATCTCCCCGTCTGCCCGATCTCCTTCTAATCTGTCCAGTGTCCCGTTCTGTCAACTGTCCACAATTTGTTGTGCTTTTTATTAGAACACTGGCTAAGGGCAAGTTTGAGGGGTAGCTGCCGGGGGATTGGCATGGGGAAAGCACGCGGTCCCGTTTTGCTGCCCAACGAGGCCTGGCATAAATGTTTCATAAATGTTCAGACGTCGCTCGGCGCCGAAAACAAGAGAAAACAGCAAAAAAAAAAAAGCGGCCCCTTCTCTTGTTGGCCATCTGAAAATTATGGTAGCCACTTGGCCAAAGGCTGTGGTTTGTCCATGGCTCGTTTGTCTGAGAGACTCAAGAGAATAATGTTCCAAGCATCGAGTATCGTTTTTTTTTTCTTTGCTTTTCTGTTCTTTTTTTTAGGCTTCCAGGGAGCTAAAAAATGTTTCGCTTAAATTTATTGAAAATATACTTAAAATGCAGGAAAGCCCCAAAAGGGTTTTGGCACCTACTTTGCAACACATGGCCAACAATGCCAAATTAGAAGGGAATGTTTTAAGGCAAAGTGCTGTATTAAAACAACATAAAATAAATTATTCAAAATGTGCAATATATTAAAAATATGTAAATATATATATGATACTATATGGTTTATACTTTATGTGTAGTCGAAATTGTCAACATTTAAATTTATTCTTTTTACTCAGTTTTTCTTAAATATTGTCTCAACCAAAAAGCAATTCATTTAAGTAATATTCACTTGAGTGCATTCACAACACAAATGAATAACGAAATAGTAATTTACATTTAATTCTTAATGCACCTCAATTACTACTTTCTCTCTCTCTCTCTCTCTCTCTCTCTTTCTCTCTTTCTCTCTCTCTCTTTCACTGAGTTTCATAATATTTGTTGCCATTTTTCAGTCAATTGATTTGCAATGTCTGCTTTTTGATGAACTGCGGGCGGGGAAAGTGAAGCGTTTTGTTTGGGGAATTGTTTAACGGTCAAAAGTATGCTGCACATTTATAATAGGAACGGGGTGTATGCGTATTTATACCCTAAACATATTTGAAATTGGCAACGGGGTTGAATGAAGTTGAAGTTGGGCAAAAGTACATAAATGAAGAAAAGAAACATTTCCATAAAGAATCTATAAAAACCTGGAGACTTCAAATTTGAAAAACATATTATCGATTACCAAGGAGAGGATCAAGCTGATTTTAATTTATCGATAACTACCCCAGCTTAGCGAATATCGGTACACATTGATTAACTACACGTAATTTGATTGCAATCGAATAAGAAAAACGGATTTTGTTAACTAAAGCGTTTTTTTTAAATAGTAACAATTTACTATTAGCCAACCAAATATACATATTTATAATACAGGGTATCTCGACTTAGGCTTTCCAGCTTGTTATATATGTAAAGGAAATATATAAATTGAGCGCATAAAAATCAATTTGGCGTAACCGCACAAGGCAAATAAAGTGGCCAAGACGCCGGCCAAGACGCCGGCCAAGATGACGGCGACAAGACGCTCGGCCCGAGACCGAGAGACCAAACAGACCGAAAATACCAAAGGGCCAAAAGATACAAGTGGGTCCACTACACTACACACCCATCCATAAGCACACACACACACACACACACACACACACACACACACACACACACACACACACACACACACACACACACACGCACACACACACAAACACACGCACACGCACACACGTACACATCTAGGCATCAGAAACATTCTCCTTTGGCAAATTGTCTGTTGTTTTGGGCTTTGATGTAGAATGAGCTATGCGGAGCAGTAGGCGTGGCAGGGGCTGTGGCAGGGGCTGTGGCATTATAATGGCGAATATGGCGCATGCTGCTGCATAAAAGCCGTCCAAGGCAATCACAGCGTTTATTTGCATACTTTTCGGCTGCTTTACATATTTATTATGATTTCTTTTACCACACCACTTCGGGGCCTGTCCCCTCTTCTGATTTTTCCGTCTGCTGTCTGCTGTCTGCTTAGCATTTGCTCAAGCAATATAATCAACACAAAAAACATAAAAAACACAAAAACTTGTTTTTATTAATCATAAATTTATGGCTGCAACTGCCTGCAACAACACTACATACATACTATACATACATATGTATACTATACGTACATACATATATATAAAATGTTTATGACTCGGTTTTTGTTTGGGTCAGTTGAAATACATAAAAACATACATACGCATACATATATATATATATATATACACACACATATATCTATATATATATATGTATGTAGCTGAAAGGGGCAGCTGCAGCAAACGGCTTGAGCAGACACCTAAAAGTGCGCTATAATTTATGCCCCAGCTTATAAAAGTGTGCGTGTGTGTGTGTGGGTATAGGATAATCTTCTACAAAATGATTTAGAGCCCATGCCCATATTCATGCCGGGAATACCCCCAACTTGTTATAGTCGTAATAATAGCAATAATAATTTGCACAACCCTTTCGGAATTATCCGACTCTGTCCCTTTCATCTTGCAGCATCTTTCGACTCTTTCCTCTTTTGAGCTGTCAATTTTACCGCTCAATTTGATGAGCGCCCAAAGGAGTCGTGCCGCAAGCAATAAGCGCAGGGCGGAGCCGTGCCACGTGTGGCATTTGCGACTAACAATGTTTGCCCGCTGAAGCGACAGGAGCCTCGCATAAAAGTCGATTGTCCGTTTCCAAATTCAACAATGAAAACCGAAGCTGCAAAATTTACTCAAAAAAAAAAAAAAACTCTTCGAAACTATTCTTGATATGTGCTTGGATTTCTTAATTTAAGTTAAGATTCGTATTTTTAAATTTTTTAATCGTAAAACCTTATTTTTAGTATGTTTATCCAAATTGCACAGTGAAATTAATTCCACAAAAATATATTTAATCTGTTGAGGATCCTTTCATTAACTGCAACTCTACAACAATACATATATCTCGAGACATTGGTCAGCTATAAATATTTATGTATATATGTATATGTATATATATATGTAGGAATGGGAAAAAACACGGAACGTCAAGAACAAAAGGGAACTCGAAGTGGTCACCGTTATTGAGAAACGGGACACCTAGAGAGAACAGAGAGAGAACAGAGCGTGTTTGCGAGCATTCGGTGTCGAGATCTCGCTGGAAACGCACGCATAAATTGCGCAAGCAATTCATCAAAATTGCGTAATCGTATAAGTTTAAGTGAATATGTACTATTTAGTAAAACCCGATAATAATAATAATAAACTACTAATATAATAAATCAATTCCTACAAATGGGGGCTCGTCCGGGATGCTAAATAGAAACAATACATAATTCGTTTAAACATTGTGCGATTTAAAAATTGCGTAATTTGTGCTGTGCGGTAGTCCACTAAGACTTGAAGGCGAGTGAAAGAGACGGCTGTATGCAGTGAAACGGAATTTCAAAAAGTTGTGAAATTCGTTTTTGCATTACAGGCGTCGAGACATCGAATCAAGGAAGCGGCGAAACGGCGAAGGAAGGCGACGCTGAAGAGTGCAGAAGCAAAGGCGTGCGTGTACAGATGAGTAAAGGCAAGCAGCTGAGGCTTGTAGTAAAGTCTGGTACAGCGACGACAAAGGCTGTCTGTATCAGAGTCGACGAGAGAAGCCGTTAGAGCAGAGGCGCAGACGACAAGAGTGCAGAAGAAAAGGCGTGCGTGTACAGATGAGTAAAGGCAAGCAGCTGAGGCTTGTAGTAAAGTCTGGTACAGCGACGACAAAGGCTGTCTGCATTAGAGTCGACGAGAGAAGCCGTTAGAGCAGAGGCGTGTGGAAAGAAGAAGGCGCAGACGACAAGAGAGCAGCGGCAGGGGACGTGCGTGTACAGATGAGTAAAGGCAAGCAGCTGAGGCTTGTAGCAAAGTCTGGTACAGCGGCGACAAATGCAGTGTTGAAGTCGTGGTGTGAGTTGCCGAAAATTCTTCGACGCCAGGGGCGAGACGAACGCTACGAGGGAAGCAGAGGCGCCAGCAGCGAGATGATCAGAGGACAAGACAACATAAGCAGTGGCGAGAGTGTTGTTGCTGTGTGAGCGGATCGAGACGAGAGGCGTGTGGAAAGAAGAAGGCGCAGACGACAAGAGAGCAGCGGCAGGGGACGTGCGTGTACAGATGAGTAAAGGCAAGCAGCTGAGGCTTGTAGTAAAGTCTGGTACAGCGGCGACAAATGCAGTGTTGAAGTCGTGGTGTGAGTTGCCGAAAATTCTTCGACGCCAAGGGCAAGTGACAGAAGAGATAGAAAATATGGTAGAGAATAAAGGAAATGGGGGCTTTGCGAATCAGTTCTTAATTAAAGTTGCGAAAAGAGCCTCCGACCGAATATCAACTGTGGCGGAGTATTTAAAGGAGTTCGGGGCGAATCCTAGGTCAGGAGGGCCGAATGTAGGAATGGGAAAAAACACGGAACGTCAAGAACAAAAGGGAACTCGAAGTGGTCACCGTTATTGAGAAACGGGACACCTAGAGAGAACAGTGAGGGACTCTGAGAGAGAACAGAGCGAGTTTGCGATCATTCGGTGTCGAGATCTCGCTGGAAACGCACGCATAAATTGAGCAAGCAATTCATCAAAATTGCGTAATCGTATAAGTTTAAGTGAATATGTACTATTTAGTAAGACCCGATAATAATAATAAACTATAATTATAATAATAAATAAATAAACCATTTCCTACAAATGGGGGCTCGTCCGGGAATGCTAAATAGAAACAATACATAATTCGTTTAAACATTGTGCGATTTAAAAATTGCGTAATTTGTGCTGTGCGGTAGTCCACTAAGACTTGAAGGCGAGTGAAAGAGACGGCTGTATGCAGTGAAACGGAATTTCAAAAAGTTGTGAAATTCGTTTTTGCATTACGGGCGTCGAGACATCGAATCAAGGAAGCGGCGAAACGGCGAAGGAAGGCGACGCTGAAGAGTGCAGAAGCAAAGGCGTGCGTGTACAGACGAGTAAAGGCAAGCAGCTGAGGCTTGTAGTAAAGTCTGGTACAGCGACGACAAAGGCTGTCTGTATCAGAGTCGACGAGAGATGCCGTTAGAAGGAAGGCGACGCTGAAGAGTGCAGAAGCAAAGGCGTGCGTGTACAGATGAGTAAAGGCAAGCAGCTGAGGCTTGTAGTAAAGTCTGGTACAGCGACGACAAAGGCTGTCTGTATCAGAGTCGACGAGAGAAGCCGTTAGAAGGAAGGCGACGCTGAAGAGTGCAGAAGCAAAGGCGTGCGTGTACAGATGAGTAAAGGCAAGCAGCTGAGGCTTGTAGTAAAGTCTGGTACAGCGACGACAAAGGCTGTCTGTATCAGAGTCGACGAGAGAAGCCGTTAGAAGGAAGGCGACGCTGAAGAGTGCAGAAGCAAAGGCGTGCGTGTACAGATGAGTAAAGGCAAGCAGCTGAGGCTTGTAGTAAAGTCTGGTACAGCGACGACAAAGGCTGTCTGTATCAGAGTCGACGAGAGAAGCCGTTAGAAGGAAGGCGACGCTGAAGAGTGCAGAAGCAAAGGCGTGCGTGTACAGATGAGTAAAGGCAAGCAGCTGAGGCTTGTAGTAAAGTCTGGTACAGCGACGACAAAGGCTGTCTGTATCAGAGTCGACGAGAGAAGCCGTTAGAAGGAAGGCGACGCTGAAGAGTGCAGAAGAAAAGGCGTGCGTGTACAGATGAGTAAAGGCAAGCAGCTGAGGCTTGTAGTAAAGTCTGGTACAGCGACGACAAAGGCTGTCTGTATCAGAGTCGACGAGAGAAGCCGTTAGAAGGAAGGCGACGCTGAAGAGTGCAGAAGCAAAGGCGTGCGTGTACAGATGAGTAAAGGCAAGCAGCTGAGGCTTGTAGTAAAGTCTGGTACAGCGACGACAAAGGCTGTCTGTATCAGAGTCGACGAGAGAAGCCGTTAGACGAGAGGCGTGTGGAAAGAAGAAGGCGCAGACGACAAGAGAGCAGCGGCAGGGGACGTGCGTGTACAGATGAGTAAAGGCAAGCAGCTGAGGCTTGTAGTAAAGTCTGGTACAGCGGCGACAAATGCAGTGTTGAAGTCGTGGTGTGAGTTGCCGAAAATTCTTCGACGCCAAGGGCAAGTGACAGAAGAGATAGAAAATATGGTAGAGAATAAAGGAAATGGGGGCTTTGCGAATCAGTTCTTAATTAAAGTTGCGAAAAGAGCCTCCGACCGAATATCAACTGTGGCGGAGTGTTTAAAGGAGTTCGGGGCGAATCCTAGGTCAGGAGGGCCGAATGTAGGAATGGGAAAAAACACGGAACGTCAAGAACAAAAGGGAACTCGAAGTGGTCACCGTTATTGAGAAACGGGACACCTAGAGAGAACAGTGAGGGACTCTGAGAGAGAACAGAGCGAGTTTGCGATCATTCGGTGTCGAGATCTCGCTGGAAACGCACGCATAAATTGAGCAAGCAATTCATCAAAATTGCGTAATCGTATAAGTTTAAGTGAATATGTACTATTTAGTAAGACCCGATAATAATAATAAACTACTATAATATAATAAACCATTTACTACATATATATATATATGTATACCTTATGTGCTCGTTAAAAACTTTCACAGACATTTGCATAGTGCTTTTATGTGCTTTTAGCTCTTTTTATATGTTTACACTAAGGTTGACAAGAAAAATAGAAATACTGCCCTTTCCAAGTCCACACACACACGCACACTCACACACACACACACACACATATATATATATATATACACACACATATATATTTATATATACACACTCGTCTCACTTGACTAACTTGTTGTGTAATTGTGATATGCACTGTCACCTGGCTGGAATCCTGTGTGACCTGTGTGTCCCGTGTCCTGTGTCCCGTGTCCCGTGTCCTGTGTCCTTGCCCTGTGGTCCGGCCCTGTGCATTTCATGGAGTGTGCAGTTTATGCGTCCGTTGGTTCAAATTGCATTCATTAGGGCCACAGCAGTGCAACACAGATCGAGTAGGCTGCACAGCTACAGAAGGGCAGCAGCGGGTGGCATGCACCATATCCTTTTTGCCTGTTGTCATGTCCTGTTCAACTTCAATATTTTCTGTGTGTGCGTTTTTCTGTCGATTATTGATATGCCGTGGGCTGGAGCTGGAGCTGGAGCTGGAGCTCTCGTTGGTGACTCCTCCGACTTGCTGACTGTGGTTTCCTCGTTGACAGGGTGTGAACAAATTCAAGCCATTTCAATCTAATTGGAAACCATTGAAAAACGTGGCCAACTTTTAACTCAATTGGCGGTCGCTTCAACGTAACGTTTATTAAGCAACTCACTTATTTTTGTATTTTGCTTCTTTATTTTATTTTGTATTTTGTATTTTTTTGTTTTTTCTTTCCCTTTTTTGCAACCCTACGTGAATTACAAAAAATTGTGCAGTTTGCACTTTTTGGTGTGCAGGTAAAAAAAATTTCGTTATGGCCAAAGATTCGATTTGGCATGTGAGGGGCTGCAAGTAAGTGCCACTGCAACGCCCAACACTGGTTGAGCTGCGGAGAGGGACGGGGCTCAAAGTCAAAGGGTTGATAGCGGGCAACCCCTGAATAGGGGTGCGGGGACGGTTAAAAACCAAAAAGCCAGCAAAAATCTCAACAATTTATTGCAGTTCGCTTGCTCAACTCATGGCCAATGAGTCGTAACTGTGTGTGTGAGTGTGTGTGTGTGTGTGTGTGTAAGTGTGTGTGTGTTTTAGACTGCAGCATAAGCTTGACCTCAAATTGGCTTGGCTCGGCTTGTGGTCAAATTAGTTGCATTTATTGCACTTGCATTGCTCACAATCCTCCCCGTCCGTCTCCTCTACGTCCACCTCCTCCCCGTCCGTCTCCTCTACGTCCACCTTCAACATGTGCCCCTCATCCACGTCCTCCTCCTCTTTCCCGTCCTGTTGCCTTGCTGCAGCACTTATGGAATTCTTGATTCGAATTGGCTGCCCCACAACGTACAATTTACACAATTTTCACAGTTTTAACGATATTATTTTTCAATTTCAAATGGTTGCCAATAGTGTTGGCCAACAATACTTGACGCCATTCATAAAGAGTTGAAGTGTTTAAGTGGCGAAGCTAATTATAACCTGAATGCGGTCACAACTGGTTCAAAAGTTGTTCAAAAGTAAGTAACAGTCATCTCCGACCCCATAAAGTAATATGTATATTATTAATCAGCCGATTATGAAAACGCCTATCAGAGACTTTAAAGGCTGAGGAATTCAAATTTTTAATAAACGTTCTCATATTATAAAATACTATCCAAAATTGTCGATTTGATTTTTGTCAACAATAAAAGATACAATTGTAAAGAGGTAGTTCTTCACTCGTAATATAAAATATACCCAACTATATTATTGACCAAATTAAGACATAATAAATTCAGAATTGAGTAAAGGCTGAATAAGCCAATATCAACAAGCTTTCCATGTATTTAAAAATTAAGTTCTGTTTATCTCGAAGTCGAGCTCTCACGACTATATCATTCTGACTTGTTTTTTTAATGAAAGAACTACTCGCTGAGCTCGTTACCATTCAGTTGGTCACTTGATTATCAATTCGAAGAAACGGTAAATGCACATCCCACCTCATCTAGTATATATTCATATATATTAATATATATATCAGTATATTCTAGATCAGGGACAACAGCCGACGTTCGTTGGTCTTTGCTCTGAGACTGTAAGAGCCAGTTGAGACATAGTTATTGATGGGAGAGAGAGAGATGGGAGAGTCGAACTGACTATTTGAGACTATATATATATATATATATGTAGGAATGGGAAAAAACACGGAACGTCAAGAACAAAAGGGAACTCGAAGTGGTCACCGTTATTGAGAAACGGGACACCTAGAGAGAACAGTGAGGGACTCTGAGAGAGAACAGAGCGAGTTTGCGATCATTCGGTGTCGAGATCTCGCTGGAAACGCACGCATAAATTGAGCAAGCAATTCATCAAAATTGCGTAATCGTATAAGTTTAAGTGAATATGTACTATTTAGTAAGACCCGATAATAATAATAAACTACTATTATAATAAATCAATTCCTACAAATGGGGGCTCGTCCGGGATGCTAAATAGAAACAATACATAATTTGTTTAAACATTGTGCGATTTAAAAATTGCGTAATTTGTGCTGTGCGGTAGTCCACTAAGACTTGAAGGCGAGTGAAAGAGACGGCTGTATGCAGTGAAACGGAATTTCAAAAAGTTGTGAAATTCGTTTTTGCATTACGGGCGTCGAGACATCGAATCAAGGAAGCGGCGAAACGGCGAAGGAAGGCGACGCTGAAGAGTGCAGAAGCAAAGGCGTGCGTGTACAGATGAGTAAAGGCAAGCAGCTGAGGCTTGTAGTAAAGTCTGGTACAGCGACGACAAAGGCTGTCTGTATCAGAGTCGACGAGAGAAGCCGTTAGAAGGAAGGCGACGCTGAAGAGTGCAGAAGCAAAGGCGTGCGTGTACAGACGAGTAAAGGCAAGCAGCTGAGGCTTGTAGTAAAGTCTGGTACAGCGACGACAAAGGCTGTCTGTATCAGAGTCGACGAGAGAAGCCGTTAGAAGGAAGGCGACGCTGAAGAGTGCAGAAGCAAAGGCGTGCGTGTACAGACGAGTAAAGGCAAGCAGCTGAGGCTTGTAGTAAAGTCTGGTACAGCGACGACAAAGGCTGTCTGTATCAGAGTCGACGAGAGAAGCCGTTAGAAGGAAGGCGACGCTGAAGAGTGCAGAAGCAAAGGCGTGCGTGTACAGATGAGTAAAGGCAAGCAGCTGAGGCTTGTAGTAAAGTCTGGTACAGCGACGACAAAGGCTGTCTGTATCAGAGTCGACGAGAGAAGCCGTTAGAGCAGAGGCGCAGACGACAAGAGTGCAGAAGAAAAGGCGTGCGTGTACAGATGAGTAAAGGCAAGCAGCTGAGGCTTGTAGTAAAGTCTGGTACAGCGACGACAAAGGCTGTCTGCATCAGAGTCGACGAGAGAAGCCGTTAGAGCAGAGGCGCCAGCAGCGAGATGATCATAGGACAAGACAACATAAGCAGTGGCGAGAGTGTTGTTGCTGTGTGAGCGGATCGAGACGAGAGGCGTGTGGAAAGAAGAAGGCGCAGACGACAAGAGAGCAGCAGCAGGGGACGTGCGTATACAGAGAATAGAGGCAAACAGTTGTGGTTTGTGAGTATAATCTGGTATAGCGGCGACAAATGCAGTGTTGAAGTCGTGGTGTGAGTTGCCGAAAATTCTTCGACGCCAAGGGCAAGTGACAGAAGAGATAGAAAAATTGGTAGAGAATAAAGGAAATGGGGGCTTTGCGAATCAGTTCTTAATTAAAGTTGCGAAAAGAGCCTCCGACCGAATATCAACTGTGGCGGAGTATTTAAAGGAGTTCGGGGCGAATCCTAGGTCAGGAGGGCCGAATGTAGGAATGGGAAAAAACACGGAACGTCAAGAACAAAAGGGAACTCGAAGTGGTCACCGTTATTGAGAAACGGGACACCTAGAGAGAACACAGAGAGAACAGAGCGTGTTTGCGATCATTCGGTGTCGAGATCTCGCTGGAAACGCACGCATAAATTGGGCAAGCAATTCATCAAAATTGCGTAATCGTATAAGTTTAAGTGAATATGTACTATTTAGTAAAACCCAATAATAATAATAAACTAATATTATAACAAACCATCTCTACATATATATATATATATATATATATATATATATATATATATATATATATATGTATATTTAAAGACTTTTCACTTGAAGATTATTTCAATCGAGCTTTGCTCCCTTTAGTTGCCAGTGCAGAGCCGCCGAAGTAAGTTGTCCTTGACAGCATTATTTGTAAATTTGATGCGGGTGTAGTTTGCGGGGTAGAAGAGAAGGTGTGAGGAGCGGGATGGTGGGTGGTTGTTGTGGGATATATGTGGGTGTGGCTGGGTTGGCTGACAGAAGGTCGCATTAAATACTTATGAACATAAAACAGCGCGGTCGCTAAGCGAAATAGTTGCGGGAAGGCTATGGGTACGAGGTCGTTCGTCTAGGTAATTGGACTGTGTAAGTGTGTGTGGATGTGTGTGGGTATGTGTGTGGGTGGGTGTGTGTGGGTGTGTTTGTTTGTGTGTGGTTAGCAAACTGTAATTTACATTAAGTGTTGACACGTTGACATACGCAAGCCCCACATTGCAATTGTCGTTGGCTTTCGCCGGCTTTCATTTGTTCTCCCATTTCCCCATTAGCGAACAACGAGTGTGTGAGTGTGTATATGTATATGTATATATATATATGTGTGTGTGTGTGTGTGTGTGTGTGTGTGTGTGTGAGTGTTACACAGCCTGTGCCGGCAAAGGGCTATTATAACTTTGTCGTGCCGTTTTGCCAAAGCAAAATTAAAAGGCAAAGCAAGTAAAACACTCGCTGATGCACATGAACCTCTGGACTTCTCTTTACTCTCCACCTCTCCAGACAAAGCCTGCCTCTAAGTGGTAAGCGGTAGTGAAGCAGAGAGAATGAGAGAGCGAGAAAGAGAGAGTGAGAGTGAGAGTGGATGCAGCACTTTGTGGCATAACAACATGAAACGCTTACTAGTCATGAGCCAAAGAGGTTTTTGCACCACAAGAAAAAATAAATAGAAAAAAAAAAATAAGAAAAATAAAGAAGAATAAAATAAAATTTTAATACGCGTATATTTTTCAATTATTTTAATTATAAACGCGGTTTTTGTTTTAACCTACTTTTTATAAAAAGTAAGAGCTTAAGTGGTTTTATAGGTTACGTTGGACACTTAAACAGCACTTTAAAAGTTCTGTCAAGTTGCAAGACACGGACTGCAACTACAGTGATCCCTCACAAATAGGGAAAATAATTAACAAAAAATTGCTCAAGTTGTATTTATTTGCATTTTTAAAAAAAGCAAGCAACGCACAAATGTGTCACGATAATTCAGATCTAAATATTTCTACAATCATTTAAGTTTCGATTTTTTTACTTAATCAACCTATTAAGGAATTTGTTCTTCACTTATTAGGAATTTAGAACGAGTTTCTTAGATTAACTACTTTTGCACTACTTTCAATGCAAATATGAAAAAAAACGAATCAAAAATGTGCATAATTCAGTTTGCAAGAAAATAAGAGGCAGGCTCTGAGCCTAAAATGTATATATTTGGTTGATTTTATTGAGCCCTCTACTGGCGATGTCGCACTGTTGCCACATTTCACAGTTTGGCAGCAACTGTACTCAGAGGTACAGTTATCTGCTGCATACGAAGGTAGTTAGGTAAATATTTGAAGAGGGGCCCGGGCTGGGATCAATTTTGGGCAAATAAAACGTAAAGTAGCGCTTAAAGGGCCGACTAAGTGGCCATTGGATTCCTACACATGCAAATATGTATATGTATATGTATATGTATATATATATATATATATATGTATGTATTATATCTATGTACATACAAAAATACATATGGGAAAATATTGTTTAGTCGCCAAGTGGCACTTCAGGCAGCAGCTGTGTGCAAAAGGGTTGAATTATCTTCCGGGGAGTTGGTGTGTGTTGTCTGTGTGTGTTTGTGTTGTGTGTGTGTGTGTGTGTGTGTGTGGGTAACCATTTGCCACATTGTTAAAAATACACATGTATAAATAAATGAGGACGCGCTGAACGACGAAAATTTGCGTCATTTTCAGCGAACAACGGCAAAGTCAGCAGTTTAAATGAAAACCACTTCAAGCAACAGCAGCACCTGTTCCCCTTTCCCTGCCCCATTTCCCTTCCCCTTTCCCTTTCCAATCCCCATCTCCCATTCCAATAACAGCCTTGCAACAATTGTATTATTAGGCAGCTTGAAGCAGTTTACTGAATATTGGCAATCAACACGATTTCGATGCTCGTATATTAATTACAATATTTTTTGGCACGTGTTTTTCGAGTGCTTTTGGAGTGTTTGTGAGTGTGTGTGTGTGTGTGTGTGTGTGTGTGTGTGTGTGTGTGTGTGTGTGCGGAATGGCGTTTAATTTAAATCTTAAATGGGGAAATTGTTTGCCAGCCATTGCGCATACGCTATGTTAGCCAGTAATTGCACATATTTGGGCTAATGAAAAAATAATTACAAATTCATTCGAGACCCAAACAGAAAACAGCAAATTTAACCCAAAGTCCTAAACAATCAACTAACTAACTGGTTAGCCAGGAAGCCAGGCCAAAGTGCTCACCTGCTCCGCTGAGTGCAATTTGGCAACGTTGCCGGCAGACAAAAAGAGCAGCCAACATCTAAACAGGGCCAGCAAGCAGGTTAAAGTTATAGTCGATAAAGTTAACAAAGCCAAAGCCAAGTATTTGGGCAAGTTTTAAGTTATTGTTATGAGAACACTTTGATGTTGTTTCTGGCGTTTCTATGGTTGCTGCTGACAGTGCTGACAACGAGGCAGCTAGCGACAATATCAGTTATTAAAAGTTTTTTTTTTTCGTGTTTTTTTTTTTGGGTTACTGCTTAGTTGCTTGCTGCTGACAGCTTTTGGCAGCAAACTTTTGCCACAGCAACACCAACAACAACAAACAAACAACACCGAAAGCAAGAAGAAGCAACTAAATTTGCTGCAATTTTGAGTGCATAAACAATGCGGAGACCAAAATACACGAATTAGCTGTGCTTCAGATGACCGCAGCACTTAACAACTAAACTGAAATGTGGCAACAATGTGAGCGGCATTAAGTCGTTGTAGCTGCTGTTGCTGCTGCTGTTCTGAGAAATTGCCTGAGGCGCTGACAGCTGAATAAGCTGTGGCAACTCTGTAAGAAATCAAATATAAGGGGATATTGACTAAAGCTGCATTATGCTTAAGGGATAACAAACACCAGTAAAGTGTGGCAACAGCGCATCAGCTGTGATTTGGCATTTTAATCGAATTTTTACCATTTACCGTTTTCACTTAAGGTTCAAACTTGTTGAGCTCTGTTGCCGCACTTCACTGGCAGCCCAAAAAGGAAGTGTGGCAACAGCGCATCTGCTAAATTTTTCAATTTAATCGAATTTAGACCATTAACTGTTTTTGCTTAAGACTCAAACTAGCCTGGGACACAAGTGAAGTATGTCAACAGCGCTTTCGAAGCGCTGTTGCCGCTCTTCACTTTACTTCACTTCGCTGAGGACACGCGACGCCGTTTTGGAGAACAAAAGAAATTCGACTTTTTATCTGCTTATCAGCCGCACTTGAGTTTGTCAAAAGCAATTGTTTGACTTGGCTAGACACATACACACACACACACACACACACACTCACACACACACACACACACACACACACACACACACACACACACACACACACATGCACACATGCACACACAGAGAAAGCAGGCAAACTGGAACAAAGAGCGAACGTCAAAAGCAAACTGACCAAAGCAGCGAGCAGAGAAATTGGAAATGGTGCCGGGATTGTAGCACTCTTCAAAACAACGGGCAATAGCAACTACAACAACAACAATCACAACAACAGCCACAACAAGAACCACAATATCAAGAACAACAACAACAACAACAACAATAGCAGAAACAACGTCAACACATTTCGAGGCCATTTGCTTCACATCGCTGACCACAAATAGCCAAGCTGTGTTTATTTCCGTTGCCCCATTCCGTTGCGTCATGTAGCGAGTCATTTCATGTTGTACGATTTGTTGTTGGCCACCCTTTGCTGCCCCTCGTGTCGAGGAAATGCGTCAGCAACTGCAGCTGTTGCTACTGTTGCTGTTGCTGTTGCAGCTACCCCTTTGAACTTAGAACGCCGCCTGTTGTCTCAGCCCACTGGGACATTGAGTTATGTTCGAGCAACTCGTGTGTGCCTCAAGCAAATGCAACTTCAGCAACAGCACTCGCACCATGTGCGTAACTGCCACACCTCCCCCCCCCTCCCCCTCGAAATGCTTCTATGCGTAAATTCGGCATTTTGACCTTTGCAATCGCTGCGTAAATCGCTGAATTACACAATCGCATTGACATAATTGAGATTGTCTACAAATTGTTGGGAACATAAAATTCTATATCTGTTTAGTAAGTTATTCAAATATATTTCTTCATCAGAATTTACAATCACAGATCACAAATGAGGTCACTTAAAGCACTCTAACAAAATTGTATACTTTTGAATAGCTTTTTGCTTTCATCTAGAATAAATTCCATATAATCAAGCCTGAAATAAGATTTAACGGATGAGCAATAAACATCATCGTTATCCTTATTACCATCAACAACTGGTTACTATTATTATTATTATTATTATTATGTTGGCCAAGGAGAGGAGCAAAGTGGCCTAAAAGTCGACCTGGTCGAGTGGTAAAAAGTGTGACTGCAAGTTAACTAACATGCTGAGAGATAAATGAAGCAGCAGTCGCAGTCGGAGTCGCAGTCGCAGTGGCAGTTGCACTTGCAACACCACTGAATACGCCATGCGCATCCAGCTGCATAAGCTGCACCATTCACTCTGCCCCCAGCCACACCCCCGCCCCCATTGCTCTGCCTGCTTTAGCAATCAAGTGGCATGATTGCTGAGCAGCATTATGCCATTTATGGCCACAACAAGGTTCTGCTAGCTACACTCAAAAAAAAAAAAACAAACGCCTTGCATTTTAGAAATTTGCAAATATATCTTATTTCTAAAAATCAGCGTTTTTCTTTTCTTAATTTCGAGATTACAGTTTCTAAAATTTAGAAAAAATATATCTAATTTCTATACTTTACAGGTTTGGGGTTAATTTTCATTTTAGGTAGATTTTTTTCTGAGTGTAGCGGCTTCTGCTTCAGCTTCAGCTTCATATTGTGCTTGCCTCAAAGACCTGCTTCCTCTTCTGCTGACTCTCTACTGCTGCTGCCTCCTCCATCGCAAACTTCTCCTCTCTCTCTCTCTATCTCTGCGTCTGTCTCTGTCTGTCTCCTGCTCTGCTCCCATTCGCATTCATGGAGCCGCTTGCCACACACAATATGGTAAACACTTTGCCGCTCTCAGCCAGCGCCAGCCAATGCAATCATAATTTTAACTACTTTAGTTTTCTGCTTCCTAACAATCTGCGCAATCCTCCTCCAGCATCCACCATCCACCAACCACCAACCACCCTCCCCTTCCCCCTCCCGCAGCGCCTGCAGCGGCAGATGGGGTGCGCAGCTTTTGCACTTAGTCCTATTATTGCAGCGCCTTGTTTGGCCTTTTTTCTTCCGTAGCCACTTTGATTATTTGGCGGCCACAATAAAAGCGCAATGGGTGGAAATGCCGTGGAAATGCCGTGGAAATGCCGTGGAAAACTTGTGGAAATAGGCGAAATGAAAATCTAAATATAAATTGGCTTCCTATGCGTATTGCTGGCAAATCCCAGTTAAAGAAAATAAATTACTGAAAAGTAAAAGAGGCAAAGGATGACGGGTGGGGAGGGGTGATGGGGGGGGAACTATTCACTAGCATCAATAAATACGGCTTAAATCGATTTGAAAGACAATTTCTGACAATTTTCAGTTAACAAATGCATAAGCCCAATGTATTTGAGCAGAACAGAAAGAGACAACACAGAGAGAGGGAAAGAGAGAGAGAGAGAGGAATATAATCGGTGGAGAGAATTGCAATTTCGTTTGCACAACGCTTTTTGTGGCTTCATTAGCGCCTTTTAGGATTCGGACCAAAAGGGCTGCCCAGTTTGATTAACACCCAACCCAACTGAACCCAACCGAACCCAATCTTCTTCAGCTAGCAGCAAACACCCAAAACGCTCGTCGGTCTGAATGCAAACCCAAAGCCAAACAAAAAGCAAGTGAGAATGCTTCAGTCGAGCGAGGAGTCGACTACGAGATACCCTGTAGCGAGCTGTGCATGCTCTACATGAAGAACTTAAGCTAGGGTAGATTTTATATATAATTGCAAGCAGTAATACATATAGCTGAATCGATATACTTATATCTATATTTCTATATACATTTATATATGTATATATATATATATATAAATGTATATATATATTGATCAAATTAATATTAAATCCATATTCTAAAGTGCTAGTTTCTTGCTCTTAAAGCTACTTAGTTCCGTCTGACATCGATTCAATTCTCGCTGCTGATCAAGAATATATATGTATACTTTATGTTGCATGCTGTTGCACAACTTCGATATACCCTGTTTGGGAATTTTCAATGGGTGCCTGGCATAAAAAGCAAAAGGCGAAAGGCAAAAACCAATGCTGAAGCCAAAGGAGCGCTAAGCAATCAAGGCAAATGGATTTTAATTAATTTTTGCCGGGGCTGCACACAGTTTTTAATTAAGAATCTTGAAACGTCACTTGCTGCATTTAGCCAAATGCAGCTGCAGTTGCAACAATTGCAAGTGCAACCAGAAACCAACCCTTGGGCCATTTCACCACAAAAATGCATTGTCCGAGCCTCGTTCGGGTTCGGATTGTCCGTCTGATCTGAATACGCTCCAATATTGGATTAGTTTTCAACAAATCTTTGGGGCTGCCCAACGAACTGGAGCTAAAGATTGGCAACAGCTGCAATTGATGGCAATTGAAAAGTGCTTTAACTTCCATTACGGCACGTTGCATTTACATGTTGCAGCATTAAAAACCACTCAATTTATATATTTATTTATATATATTTGTGTATATTTGAATCGATTTGTAAAGTTGTGTTTATTTTTTTTACAGTGCTGGACTGCCAGGTGGGCGAATGGGGTGCGTGGAGCGAGTGCGACAAGAGTTGTGGCACAGGAATGATGACGCGCACACGCCAAATTCTACAGGCGGCCCAAAACGGTGGCAAGCACTGCCCCTCGATGTTGCAGAAGCGCGGCTGCCAGGGATATCGCTGTCATGGCCATCGTGATAAGAAGATTTTGCGTGGTAAGTCCGCACCAACAACACCAACAATTGCAACACCAACAACAACTGCAACAACAACAAAAACAACTATCTCTATCTGCATACCTGGGCACACATTTATCTGAATCTGTCCTTTATCTGAGTTCGCTTATGTGTGTTTGCGAGCGCCTCTTAATGAAATGAACTTTTAATTAAAAATATCAGACCCGACAGAAGCTGACCCCACCTCCGTGCTGCTTGCAACTGCCACCGCGCACACAGCGGGTAAGCGGTCGCCTGCATTGCAACGCCGAGGCTCAAAGGACTTGTTGCACCCAAACTCAACAGACCACTAGTTCTGTCACTGCTAAAATTCGTTAATTAAAATAGTGAAATAGCCGTCAGCTAACTGTAAAGACTCTGACCGAATTGCATTTGACCTGGTTTCGTATTCCGCTAGATTCTCCTACGCCAACTCCGCTTGCCACCAACTGAGCCAAATTTGAAGTTCGATGCAATTTCTGTCATTAGATTTGCAGATTTGTTAAGTCAGTCAGAAGGATCCAATTTGTCAAACCGAAACCAAAACTGGAACAGGAACTGGAACCGAAACCTGCACCAATTATAATCCAAACAAATTCAACATGAACCAAGTAAGATGCTCTAATCGAGTTGGCTCGACTACGATATACCCTTAACCAAGTTGTTAAATATATTCTAGTTTAATTGGCAAATTTCCCCTTAAGTCGATTTTCACTCAAATGTTCAGTTCGGCAAGTGCATTCCTTACAGGGTATTTTTACTCACAAGCATATACATACATACATACAGACATACATACATACGTACAAATATACTTACGCTAGCGTCGACTATCATGCCATCTCTTTCTCACTCATGCGCTCGCCTATTTATGCATACAGAAAATGCTTGCGGCTGCTGATAGAAATGAGATCAATATGAAAATATATTTTCGACTATAACTGGTGTTTCTTATGCGATCTTAATGAAATTTTGGCAATTGATCAATAATATGTATTAGCATATTATGTATAAATTAGAAGCCTCTATCTCTTAAATTGTGGAATTTATTGCTATCGGAAATCGAAATGTATCGATAATTCAGAAACTGATGCAGTTATCGACAAATAAAGCAAACTTGAGCTGCGCCTGATACACGAGAACTTATATTCAAAATTTGAAGTCTCTAGCTCTTATAGTCTCTGAGATCTGCGTATTCATACAGACGGACGGACAGACAGACGAACGGACGGACAGACAGACGGACAGGGCTATATCGATTCGGCTGTTGATCCTGATCAAGAATATTTATAACTTACGGGGTGCGGAGATGCTTCCTTCTGCCTGTTACATACATTTGCACAAAACCATTATACCCTTTCTACCCATTTTTAATGGGTATACCCTTATACAAAACAAACAATTGTAAAGAGAATTTATGAGAAGCGCAATTCGAAATTCTTGCATAACGAAAAGAAAGTTTTTCCTGTATTTTGGGGCACATGTTGGGGCACAATTCAGCGCACATATGACTTATTTTTTATTCCACATTCCCTATATATATATATATATATATATATATATAATGCACTGTTGCATATTTGATGGAGGAACGTTGATATGTTGATCCACTTAGCGAGCACTTGCTTTTTATTGTTGGCAGCAACAGAAAATTGTGCAACGTGCACAACGTGCATATGTTGCATCCACTGCCATACCCTGTATATACCCTGTAATATACGCAAGCATGATGGACTCACACATTGCAAACACTTTCAGCTTCGTTTGAGACCTGCTTAGCTCACTTGATGCCACTCAATTGACACCTGTCCATCAACTTTTATAGATCAATCCTAATCCTAATCCTAATCCTAATTGTTGTGATTAATGAACGCTATTTGCAGGGTATGTCATAGTGTGCTTGGCCACTTTAAATGTTATCAAGACTGTTGCATTGACAAAACTTGCGATGCAAAAAGCTTTTCTCAACTAAACGCCCTGCGAAATGTGGAGCAAACTAAGTCACTTGACGGCTGGTTGGGTGGTGCACAGATCCTGCTGCACTTGCTACCGGTCGGACAGGGGCTGTTGGTGGGTGGTTGGTGGTGGGCGTCCATATTTCCTGTAGGTGCATCTGTCAGCTTAAGCTTAGTAGCTAAAGTTGAAATTCTTTTTGGCTTTTTTTCACAAATGCACAAAAATGCGAAATGGGAATTGGTGAATGGCAAATGGCAACTGCATAAGAACTCGACTTGCACGTGAAAGAAACTAAGTTCCCAGTGTCTGAGGCTCTACCTCTCCCCCATCTCTCTCTCTCTCTCTGTCTCTCTCTCTCTCTCTGTTTCTCTTTCTCCCGAGCTGCGCCCTTTCAGCTGTCGTTGCATGCAGAGCTAAAGCAATTTTGTGCAAGTGGCTGACATAAAAGCCATATTATATTTGGCTAAGTGTCGCCGCCGGCATACACGGCCACGCCCCACGCTTACGCCCATGCCAGAAGAAGTGCAGCAGCAAAGTACTGAGCAAAAACTAAAACCAAAATAAAGAGCACAACAAAAACACAAAAACACACAACAAAAACTAAAAACAAAATAAAAAAGGATAAAAACTATTAAAAATCGCAGCAGAAGTTGTTGTTTATGTTTGGGGTCGCCTGCGCTCCATTAGCCTCGGACGTGCCTGTCGTACAGGCTTCAGCTCCAGCTTCAACATCAGTTAAAACCCCCTCCCCCCCCGCTTCCTCCCCTTCTGCAGTGCCACCCCCCCAACCGCATTGCTTCTTTTTTTTTTTTTTTTGTTGCCTGTGCTATTTAGTCCGGGTTGCTTTGGATTTAGTTGCGCTTGTGGGTGCTTTATATTTTTATGCTCTCCACCGTCCGCTGTCCGCCGTCCGCCGTCCGCTGTCCGCTCTTTAAGCGTTTAATTAAAACCTTGATTGCCAGGCATTAAAAAAATCGTTTAACTGTATGCATAACGTCCAAAACAACCACTCCACATGTGTCAGAAGCATCAATGAAACTTTTTGTTACTGCATGTGTGTGTGTGTGTGTGTGTGTGTGTGTGTGTGAGTGGGGCGGAAAGCATAAGGAATATAATTAATAGTGGTTTACTGCATGGATGACAGCCGTTAGAGTCGCCTCACTGAAGATGCCACACACAGCAAAGCCAATATTAAAATGCACAACAAGCTTTTGCAAGACTTTAACTGAGTCTGATTAAAGTAAATTATAATTAATTGAGGCTTATGAATGTATATTTAAAGAAAGTGCAGTAAGCAGCGTATATAACAAGAGAAATCGAGATATATATATCATCTATATAAATATATATCCTTTATAGGATGTGCAATAAATAAATACATTCAAGTGTTAATCAAAGCAGACACACGCAGTGCGTTTAATGCCTTTTTAAGCTGCTTATAGTGCTAACCACACACACACACACACACACACACAGATACGCATGTGTGTGTGTGTGTGTGCGTGTGTGTGTGTGTGTGTTTGCCTTTGTTTATCTTGCAAATTGCTGACAGCTATTGCTGGGCAAATGGCTTTGGAGTTGGCTTTGGCCTTGGGTTTTAGCTGGTTTGGCAGCATCACAGGCAATTACTGAGCATTAAAATGTCGATTACAGTTGGACAGGATCACAGACAGAGACAGGCGAGGGGGGAGGAGTGGAAGGTTGGAAGGGTAAGGAGTGGAGTATTGGGATCAAACATTGCTGGATATCCGCCATTTAATAGCTTGACAAAGCGAAAGTTGAAACAGCAACAAAACCAACAACAACAACAACAACAACAA
The DNA here is from genome assembly GCA_037043585.1 of Drosophila mimica. Classification (NCBI taxonomy): domain Eukaryota; kingdom Metazoa; phylum Arthropoda; class Insecta; order Diptera; family Drosophilidae; genus Drosophila; species Drosophila mimica. The sequence goes on from JBAMBE010000576.1 coordinate 3,687,978, forward strand.
AATGAAGCCAAAGCCAAAGTTGGAGTCGGATCAAAGCAAAAGCGGCAAAAGTTAATAAACGAAAGCTGCACAAAAGCTAACGGGAAATTGCAAAGCAGAGCGCGTGACGAGCTCTCAACTGTTGCATATTCCACAAAACATATAGTTGAGGCGGCAACAACAACAACAACAGCAACAGCAACAACAACCAGAACCGTTATAAATACGTGCAATTTGTGTTAGGTAATTGGCCAGGACACAAATTCAATTTGTGGCAGCAAAGACGAGACGCAGACGGAGACGGAGACGAAGATGGAGATGGAGATGGAGACGAAGACGCAGAGGAAGGCGTAGACGAGGACGCAGACAGAAAGGAAGCGCCCTTAAGTATGCTATTAAAAACTGTGTAATGCCAGGTTAATTGCTAACAAACAAGACCCAACTAAGTGCTCACCCACACACCCACACCCACACCCACCCCACACTCTGTGTGTGTGTGTGTGTGTGTGTGTGTAAGTGTGTGTGTAAGTGCCTTTTTTCGGGCACGTGTGTAATAATTAAGGTAAACACACACATATGGGCCAGGTGTGTGAGTTATTTGGGAGTTGTGGGGCGTGACACACATATGGAATGCCCAGTGCCACTTACAGGTGACGACACGCTGTCAACGCGGCTATCCACACTGCGCGAAATTAGACATGCAATTGGCCAAACACACCAAAATGCCCCGAACACACTGCAAATGGCTAGAAATATACATATATATATATATGAGTCTTGATTGGATTCATCATCAACATTTTGGTTATAATAAAGTTTTCAAGTTTAATTTAATTTTCTCGATAACTTTTCCCATTTCGCGTTTATCGATTAATTTATTAACTTTCGATAGCAAACAATTTTATGGACATATTTTCGAAACGGGCAAATATTGATTATGAGCACAAAGTTGTCAGCTCTTAGCAAAGGTATCTTGGGTGTGCCCAGGAGAGCTGCTCCTCCACTTGCTAGGCTTTTTCTTGTAGTGTGGGAAATACGTGCGCACACTTTCGACACTGACTGTCGCCATCGTCAGCATCCACATCAGCATCCACATCCACATCCACATCAGCATCATCGTTGTTGTCGCTGTTGCCGCCATCGACAGCCACAATAATGCGCAGTGCTCATTAACGTTATAAAAATAATTGCTGCACACTCACATTCACTCATTCGCCGACTCACACACTCGAACCCACTCATTCACTCATTCACTCACAGCGAGATGTGAATTACGGGCCATGTGCTAAATTCCAATTAACTTGCATGTATGCATATCTGTGTGTGCGTGTGTGTGAGTATATATATATATATATATATATATATGTGTGTGTGTGTGTGTGTGTGTTGCTTGCCCAAGTTGGTAATCGTCCAAGATGAAAAACGAAATAGCAACTGGGAAATGGAAAATGTGAGGCATCTGGTGGGAGGTGAAAGGCGTGCCACAACAATATGCCATTTGATTATGCAAATTTATGTGTATATGTGCATAAGTGTGTGTGTGTGTGTGTTGGTGTGTGTTGGTGTGTTGGTGTGTGTGTGCGGTACTTGACTTGTTAAATTTGCATAAGTTGTGAGACTGCTGTCGCCCAAAATTATGCAATACATATGTGTGCAGGACAGCAGTCGCTTACTCAGTTCGTCTCTCTCTCTCTCTCTCTCTCTCTCTCTGTCTCTGTCTACCTCCCTCTCTGTTGTGTCTGACCCTACTTTAAGCTCGGACCATCATCATTTGTAAGCCACAACTACTCCGACTTGACAGTTCATCTGTTTGTGAAACGTGCTCGTCATTAAAATAAATTTATATGCCTCGATTCTCCAACTTCTCCTTCTGAAACTGTTTCTCTTCGTTTTTCGCGGTGACTTCGTATCGCTGGAGAACCAACAAAATTGAAGTGGAAAATCTCAAATGAAAATTTGTATGATTTTCAAACTCAAATCAAAAATGTGAACTTAAAAATGCAAATGAAATGTACGAAGTAGGAAATTTTTAATTTTAGAATAAATGTTTTAGATTTGATTACGCAACTTATCGCTCAAGGGAAACTGGATTTTCCAGATGGTTATAAAAGTGAGTGGGAGAAAAGAGGGGTGACCCTAATCCTATTAACTCTGCTTATAAGGTAGAGAACAGCTAAACTCTAATATAAATCGAGCCAATTAATTTCATAACTTATTTCTGAATTTTAAAAATGATTTTTATATTAAAATGCGTGTGAACATCTTTATTTTTAAGAAATTAATTTCTTAATTATAGAAAATATTTCGATACAAATATATAAAAAAAAGTGTTAAATAAAAAGCATATTTATTTTTATTTTTCGAATTTCGAATTTTAGAATTTTCTGAGAAGATGAAAACCGTTCTAGCGATTTTGTAAAATTTATGGCTATTTGTCTTTTGTGAGTGTTGCTGCTCCAGCTTCTGTTTGGCCAGGAAACAGGGATCACGGCTTGATGCAGGTGCTGTTGCCAACACTTATGCTTTTGTCACGTGGCACGTATGTGTTGCACAGTCGGATGCGTGTCACTAACAGTGAGCGAAGGTGCTTTAGGCACTGTCTATTCGCATTGCGAATAGTCCAAAGTCAACAGACTCTCGCTTTGCTTATGACACTCATGTTGCTCCTTGTTTACTGTATGTAGCCAGATGCTTGTTGTCCTTGTTGTCCTTGTTGTCCTTGCCGTCTGACGTCTCTTTGCGTTGCTTGTTTGCCAGTGCCGCCTAATGGCATGTTTTGATTTCGCTCTCAGCAATGCAAACATCAAGCGGCAAGAAGAAAAAAAAAAAACAACTAAAAGCAAAAACACGAAACGTGTGCCACAACCTGAGGCGTGTAGGCACGCACTTCCGCACAACAAACAAACAAACAAACACACACACACACACACACACATGCAGACGCACACGCATACACGCATAATCACAGTTTTTCTGATGAAATTACAACCAGCTCTTCCAGTTACAGTTATGGTACCTTGGGTTATCTGTGCCACATCGTCGAATTTACGTGACATGGCAGGAAAATGTTTCGCGCATCGCTTTTACAAATTGATTTTCAGTGCATTTTTCAAGCCATGCCTCTCATCCGATATTCACAATTTCCCGTCTCGTTCTGTTTCCGCTCCTTTCAGAGATGGCTCTTCTGCTGCCCGCCGCCCTCTCCCGCCATCGCCGTGTCAACGAGAGCGACAAGGGCGACAACCGACACAATCTGCGCATGCGCTACCGGGACTCCTTCAAGCACATCCGGGATCATGAGTAAGTCCAAAATATACTCTATACTTTAAACTACCTAAAATATCTATAGAGACTCTTCTTCTTTAGATACAATCTCTCTCTCTATCTATCTATCTATCTATCTCTATCTAACTAAGTACAGGTTTCAATAGGATTACTAATCTTAATCCTACTTATATTTAGGACCGTTTTCTAATGTTCTGAACTTACTTTGAAGTTCTTTAAATTATTTATTAAAAAAGTAATCTCCTTTGATATATTTTCCCTGGCCTTTTGAGGATTACATTTCTTAAGATTAACTTAAAATTTACGTATTTCTTCCACCACCCCCCACTTCTAAAGAGTTTCTTCTTCTGCTGGAACATATCATATATTCCCAAATATGTCGACTAATCCCCATAATATTTCATTTCTGGAACTGAGCGTCAAATAATTTTCAGCTTCTTGCTTTTTTGGCGTTTTTCACGCATGATTTTGTTTAATTTTGATTTACGATTCTTTTCGATTCTATGCAAAAGGTGTGGAAAATCGCTTCCGAAAGCCGCTTTTACGGTTATAGGTTAGGTTGACGGAGGATTGTAAATGGAAATGTGGGGAAATGTGGAAGTGGAAGAGGAAGACGAATTTCAGTATTAATCCCAAATTTGTTGCTAGCTGTTGTATTTTTTTATGGCTTGCGCTGCATGCAAACAATTTAATGCCGTAATGGAAAAGAACAGGAAAAGCGGGCAACTGAACATTGGAGTGGGGTCCAGTGGATGATGGAGCAGAAGGAGCGGGAAATGCCCAAGAATAACATCAGCATAAGCGTCAGCAATAAAAATCCATCATAAAAGGCGCATAAAAATTGTATAAAATCCCCGTCTTGATTTGACGCGCTGTTAATTTTCATCCTTACGAGAATTTCGTTGCTTTGTTTTCTTTTCCATTTTTTTTTTCATTTCATTTTTTTTTGTTTTTTTTTTGTTTGTTGTTGTTGCCGGTAATGTTTATGATTCATTCTATTCTATTCATTGTGGGTACAGGTTAGGTTGGCTACGAATCCTTGACTCATCCGTGTGCGAGGTAGCCCGTTGTCCCCAAGTGTCCTTGATGTCTTTTTCTCAATTGTCCAAGCGTCACGCCAAACAAAGGAAACCAGCCACAAGCGCAAAAGCCAAACATTGATTGCTCGACTCCAAGATACCCCTTGCCACATTGTGAAGTGTTGGGCAATAGAAAAATACAATTGATATCGCTGTCAATTAAAAAGCAGCAGAAAGTTT